>JAWZYT010002824.1:115000-120000 GCA_034508575.1 Petrolisthes manimaculis | reverse complement strand
GCAAAATAATAAATGAATAATGATGTTGTATTGCAGTCACATAGTCTTACATTTTATATATATATATATATGTTGTAAACCCTTAAAAATAACAGTGCGTGTGTGTGTGTCTGTGTGTGTGTACGAATTCTTGTGTCCAATAGTAAAGTCGGCAAAAAAAAGTATTGAAACTCCCCTATGAATAATAATTATAGTTTATTTCAATGTAAGGGTGATTCCAATACATTTTTTTTGTTGCCAACTGTACATACCTATTACCCCACCATCGGGAATACTATACTTATTAATACAATGTTCTTGACTACTGTATATACCACTCATGTTTATACTCCAACTTTGTATATACCACTCATGTTTATAATCCAACTTTGTATATACCACTCATGTTTATAATCCAACTTTGTATATACCACTCATGTTTATACTCCAACTTTGTATATACCAATCATGTTTATACTCCAACCTTGTACTCACTGTGTATTTTGTGATCGTTGTCGTCGTTGTCTTTCCAGTTGACGTGGTGTGAGGTGTGAGCCGTGGTAAGACCGAAGGGAACGAAGGAATGACACCAGACAACCCATGGTGATACTAACAACAACACAACCACACACACCACCACTACTACCACCACTACTACTACCACCAACACTACTGCCACCAGCAACAACACTACCACCAACACCAATACTACCAACACCACTACTACCAACACCACTACCAATACCACCAACACTGTTCAGTACTCTTTACTAAGAATATCACCCACCACCACTATTGCTTCTTGTGTGTGTGTGTGTGTGTATGTAATCTTCCTTGTGCGTGTGTGTGTGTACAGCCCTCTTCGTGTATGTGTGTGTGAGTGTGTGTGTGTACAACCCTCTTCGTGTGTGTGTGTGTGTGTATGCAACCCCTTTCCTTCCTGTATGTGTGTGTATACAACCCTCTTCCTTTCTGTATGTGTGTGTATGCAATCCTCTTCGCGCGCGTGTGTGTGTATGTGTTTCCTTCCTTCCTCCCTCCCTTCCTTCCTTCCTTCAATCCTTCCTTCCTTCCTTCTTTCCTACCTTCCTTCCTTCCTTCCTTCCTTCCTTCCTTCCTTAAATTTTTCCTTCCTTTCTTTCCCTTTTTCTTGCCTTGCTCGACTCACCACAGCAATACAGTATACACGTATAATCGGTCGGTCGGTTGGTGGATGTATACGTATAGTCGGTCGGTGGATGGATGGATGGGCCGCTTGCTGGAGGGTGTAAAAAGAGGGTGAGGTTAGTGTTAGAGTGTGTATGTATGTACTCTTTATTAAATACATACTGGGTGCATGTATGAGTAAATAGTGTGGTTTCTATGTCACTGTTTTTTTTTTTTTTTGGTCAATTGGTAACCCCTCTTTCAAGCAAGTAAAACACCTTCCTTCCTTCCTCCCTTCCTTCCTTCCTTCAATCCTTCCTTCCTTCCTTCCTTCCTTCCTTCCTTCCTTCCTTCCTTCCTTCCTTCTTTCCTTCCTTCCTTCCTTCCTTCCTTCCTTCCTTCCTTCCTTCCTTCCTTCCTTCCTTCTTTCCTTCCTTCCTTCCTTCTTTCCTTCCTTCCTTCCTTCCTTCCTTCCTTCTCCCTCCACATGCAGTAAATGATAATCTGTGCCTGAGTGACTCGGCTATATACTGCTGAAGGGAATACTGTGTGTGTGTGTTTGTGTGTGTGTGTGTGTGTGTGTGTGTGTGTGTGTTGTGGAATAATATATGAAGGTAGTGTGTACGGCTGAGGTATGAAGGGGGTTTACACACACACACACACACACACACACACACACGCACATATATACACGAAGAGGGCTGTACACACATACACATGTATAACGGCGGAGAGGGTTGCATACACACACACACACACACACACACAACGGAGAGGGTTGAACACACATACACACACACACACACACATAACGGAGAGGGTTGAACACACATACACACACACATACACACACACACACACACACACACATAACGGAGAGGGTTGAACACACATACACAAACACCCCCACACATGCGCGCGCGCGATACTTATAAGACACCCCTCACACGCACATTTCTCAACTTGCACTACTCCCCCCCCCTTGCACAATCACACACACACACACGTATACACACACTATGTACACATCATTCTTCTGTTATATTGTATTAAAGATCATTTTAGAGTGACAGATTAAACGGTAAGAGAATTTTGATAAACTTAAGACGTCATCTGGTCGTCAATCGGATACGAAGTTCGCTTGGGTGAAACCAAGCCAAAGCAAGCGGAACTGTTCTGGTCGGACAAAAAGATTCGTAGATCCACCCATATACGGGGTGGCGGCGGCGCGGCGGCGGCGGGGCGGCGGCGGCGGGGCGGCGGCGGCGGAGGCAGGGCGGCGGCGGAGGCAGCGGGGGCTGGGCGGCGGCGGGGCGGCAGCGGCGGCTGAGCGGCGGCGGGGCGGCGGCGGCGGGGCAGCAGCGACTACGAAAAAAAAATAATAAATCAAATAAAAAAAATAATAAATAGGAACAAAAAAAAAAAAAAAAATAATAAAAAAAATATTAAAAATATATATATATTATTAAAAAAAACAAAAAAAAAACAATAATTATTAAAAAACGGCGGCGGCGGCGGTAGCAGCGGCGGGGCGGCGGGGCGCAGGCGGCGGGGCGGCGACGGGGTGGCGCCGGCGGTGCGGCGGCGTCGGCGGGTCGGCGGTGGCAGACGGGCGGCGGCGGCGGCTGAGAGGCAGCGGGGTGGCGGCGGCGGGGCGGCGAAGACTACGAAAAAAAATTAATAAATCAAATAAAAAAAAATAATAAATAGAAAAAAAAAAAAAAATATTAAAAATATATATATATATATTATTAAAAAAAAAAAAAACACTAATTATTAAAAAACGATGGCGGCGGCGGTAGCAGCGGCAGGGCAGCGGCGGCGACGACGACGAAAAAAATTAATAAATCAAATAAAAAAATGAATTACAAAAAAAATAATAATAATTACAAAAAAATAATTAATAAAAATATATTAAAAAAATACATATATTATTAAAAAATAAAATAAGAAAAACTAATTATTAAAAAACGGCGGCGGCGGCGGCGGCGGTGGTGGTGGTGGCGGCGGCGTGGCGGCGGCGGCGGATCATGATGTATCGTAAATTTTTCACCGAAAATTGAGAATAAAGTAATAAAAATCGCAAGTCTTCAACTAAAGATCATATCAAGAGACTTCTAGTTGGTCTCATCTTATTCGTTTCTTAATTCTGCATCTTTTGGTGTATAATACATGCAACTTAGGAGACAAATTTGCTTCATAATATGAGAAAAGTGAAGGAAAAGTAGACCAATTTGTAGTATTTTCTTACGACTTTGTTTACAAACTTTCTTTTGTTTCTGCCCAATCCGTATCTGGACGACGAGAACACAGATTCTACGTATTTGGTCAGTTCTCGTCACTGAAACCAAGCGCTCCCAAGACGGTCTTGGTACTCCAATCCTCCGCTTGGACGACCAGATGACGTCTTTAATTAAGCTACATATATACATACATACATACATACATTGGAGTACCTTGATTCCTCCAATTAAACCATGCCAGGAAACACGACCATCCAAATTAAAATAATAATAATAATAATAATAATAATAATAATAATAATAATAATAATAATAAGGATAGTAGTGGTGGTGGGGGGAGGGGGGAGGGAATAGGGTGGTGTTGGTGGTGGTAGTGGTGGTGGTGGTAGTAAGAGGATATGGGTGGTAGTGGTAGTGGTGGTGATGGGTGTTAGAATAGTGGTAGTGGTGATGGTGAGAGGATAGTGGTGGAAGTGGTGATAGTGGTGGTGAGAGGGTAGTGGTAGTGATGATGGTGTTAGATTAGTGGTAGTGGTGGTGGTGAGAGGATAGTGGTGGTAGTGATGATGGTGGTGGTGGTGGTAAGAGGGTGTCCAGTCAATATCTCTCCACAAGGTTAACACACACACACACACACACACACACTTTTTCTTCCTTCCTTCCTTCCTTCCTGTATTGCTTCATAGGGCAAAGTTTTATTTCCTAGGTTCCAGATTCAACACACACACACACATACACACACACACACACACACACATTGGCAAGTACAGTACATTCAATCACACATACACACACACACACACACATAGAGAAATTCACAAAAATAACAGCAACAACAAACATACAACCTTGCTAACTTTATAACAACAACAACAACAACAAAAACAACACACACATACACACGACCTTGCAAAATGAGCAATATATAAGTGAGTTGCAGTGCCAAAGGTGAGTGAGAGTGGTGTGTGTGTGTGTGTGTGTGTGTGTGTGTGTGTGTGTGTGTGTAATCCTTATATTTTCTCTCATGATTCAGTCAGACAACTTTTTCCTTCCTTTCCGCTCATGGTGGTAGGTCAGGTCAGGAAAGGTCAGATTTAAGGTGGGGTTAGTGAGGTTAGGTCAGGAATAGGTCAGACTAGGTTATTTTGAGGTATGGCTACTAAGATTAGGTCAGGAAAGGTGAGATTAGGTCATATTGAGGTATGTCTACTAAGATTAGGTCAGGAAAGGTCAGATTAGATTATATTGAAGTAAGGTTAGATTGCTCTCCTATATATAAGCCTGATTAGGTAGGGAAGTGGTGGGGGAGGAAAGGGAATAGAAAGGAAGGGGAGGGTAAGGGAGAGGGTGTAGGGGGAGTGGAGGGTAAAGGAGAGGGAGTAGGAGGAGTGGAAAGGGAGAGGAGGAGTAAGGAGGAAAGGGAGAAGGGTGTAATTAGGGAAGGGAATGGGGAAGTGGAAGGTAAGGGAGGAGGGTGTAAGGGAGAGGAGGAGTAAGGAGGAAAGGGAGAAGGGTAAGGGAGAGAAGGGGAGTAAAGGGAGAAGGGTGTAAGGGAAGTGAAGTGGGGTGGGGAAGTGGAAGGTAAAGGAGAGGTGACCCTGACCCACATACTCTATCACAGGTGCACCAACA
>JAWZYT010002824.1:105000-110000 GCA_034508575.1 Petrolisthes manimaculis | reverse complement strand
AACTAATTTCTATTTAGGCAAGACATAGAGTATATATATTAATTATGTATGTATATATATTAATTATGTATGTATGTATATATGTAACTATGTATATATAATATGTGAGTTTAGTGTGGGTTTAAGGGGGTGCGGGAGGGGGGGTTTAGGGGGTGTGGGAGTTGGGGGACAGGCTTGAGGGGATTTTGGGAGGTTAGGGGGTGTGGGAATAGGGGGACAGGCTTTCTACCCCCCCCCCCCCCAAACCTGTCCCCCTATTCCGGCACCCCCCCCAAGCAACCCCAAGGCCTGTCCCCTACTCCCGTACCCCCCTTAACTGAGTCTGTTTGTCTGTCTAAACATATAAAATATAAATAAGTCAGAGGGGAGCTAGAAGTGTGGTTGTCATAGTAACGAGGGAGAGAAGGAAGAGGAAGAGGAGGAGGGGAAGGAGGGGAAGGAGGGGAAGAGGTGGAGGAGGAGGAGGAGGGGAAGAAGGAGATGGAGAGGAGGAGGGGAAGAGGTGGAGGAGGAGGAGCAGGAGGAGGAGGGAAGAAGGAGGGAAAGGTGGAGGGAAAGGGGAAGGAGATGGAGGAGGAGGAGGAGGGGGAGAAGGAGATGGAGAGGAGGGGAGGAGAGGAGGAGGAGGAGGAGGAGGAAGATGGGAAGAGGAGCAGGAGGAGCAGAAGGAGAAGGAAGAGGAGAAGGAAGAGGAGAGGAATGAGAGGAGGAGGAGGAGGGGGGAAAGGACATGAAGGAACAAGTATGGATTACTCTTGGAAAAAAAATAAAAAAAAATAAATAGAGAAATAAATAAACAAATAAATAAATAGAATAGAGAAATAATCATGCAGTTTTTAGTTAGTTAATCTTATATTATACACTCCATAACAAACATGCATATATTAAATAAATAAAAATGGTTTCAGAGATTACCACGAGAACTATATGTATGTATGTATGTATGTATGTATGACACGAAACAGACTCCCTATTATATTAACCTATTAGTACGATAGAGGGTGTGTTTCCTGGCATACTTTGGAGCAATCAGTAAGTAGCCTTTCAATTTATTAACAACAAGAAAATTTCCCCTTAATTAAGTTTGAAGTGCTGTGTTGGTAAATCTGGAGTAACTGATTCCTCCAGACTATATTCCAAGCAAACAATAAAACACCATTATTTCTGTTCATTTGGTCTTGTTTCCTGGCATATACTTTGGAGGAATCAGGTGCCTTTCCATTTATCAACAACAACAAGAATATCTATCTCCCCTTAACTAACTAACTAACTAACTAACCAACTAACTAACTAACAAACTAACTAACTAACTATAGTCTGTTCAAAACTTGTGTTCCGCTGGCCTCTTATGCTTAGATAGATAGAAATAGATAGATAGATAGATAGACTGATAAGAGATAGATAGAAATAGAGACAGATAGAGATAGATAGAAAGATATAGATAGAAATAGATATAGATATAAAGATATAGATAGAAATAGAGACAGATAGAGATAGATAGAAAGATATAGATAGAAATAGATATAGATATAAAGATATAGATAGAAATAGAGACAGATAGATAGAGGAAAATGGAACACAAGATTTGAACAGAGTAAAGCTAACTAACTAACTAAGGAGCAGCATGCACATCTCCCAACGTCTGCCGAGTGTATATAAATAGATGAAGGGATTGGCAGGGTGTGTGTGTCTAAGATTATTTTCACTTACAACGAAGAGGCAACGTTCCCTTTTCAATATCAACACACACACACACACACAGACATACCATACATACAGAAGGTAAATATTAATAGATACATAGATGCAATGCTCTCTATTCATTGTCAACACACACACACACACACACACACACACACACACACACACACCAAACACACACACCCACACCAAACACACACACACACATACAGAAGGGAATCACAACTAACCTTCCTTCATGATTATCAGTACATACAGTCAACCTACTTTTGTCACCATGAATGCACCCTGTATGTCTGTCTGTATGTCCCTTCATCCATGGTGCAACTATATACATATGACCTTGACTTATATTATAAAGATTATCTCTCTCCTTATATTACCTCTCCTTATATTATCTCCTTATATTATCTCTCCTTATATTATCTCTCCTTATATTATCTCCTTATATTATCTCTCCTTATATTATCATCAATCAATCAATGTATCAATATAAATCAATGGTAGTCAAAACACAAGACAGTAAAGTATAATGTAATACTATACACGTGTGGCAACCAAACTGGATAATGCAATGAATGAATCAGGAAGTGTTGAAAGAAATCTTACTAACTCAGCCCCTTGCTTCCCACACTCACTTCTTTATCCCACACCATCCCTCTTACTAACTCAGCCCCTTCTCAACCCCATCCCTCTTACTAACTCAGCCCCTTCCTTCCTAACCCCATCCCTCTTATTACTTACTCAGTCCCTTTTCATCCCCATCCCTTTTACTAACTCAGCCCCTTCCTTCCTAACCCCATCCCTCTTATTACTTACTCAGTCCCTTCTCAACCCATCCCTCTTACTAACTCAGCCCCTTCCTTCCTAACCCCATCCCTCTTATTACTTACTCAGTCCCTTCTCAACCCCATCCCACAATCACTTCCTTATCCCACACACACACACCTAGATGACGTGAAGCCAGAGGTATGTACAGTTGGAGGCAAAACTTGTGACACACCTTCCCTTCCATGCATCTCGACACAGTGAATGACCAATGGATGCATGACGGAATAAATTGTATTGTATTGGACTGGTTTTAATTAAAGGGACCCTGTGATCATGTATGAAAATTGGAGGCTTCTGATGATGCTGATTCCTCCTGACTATGCCACGAAACAAGCTCCTTCAATATAGGTGGTGTTTCGTGGCAATATTTGAAGGACTCATTTATCTCCAACCAAACAGATCCCCTACTGTAATACCATTGAGGGCGTCTACATTCTGGAATAGTCAGGAGGAATCATTAGACCTTGTAAACGGAATGACGCACACCTTTCTAAGTGTTGTTGTTGTTGTTGTTGTTGTTGTTGTTGTTGTTGTTGTCACTCACGGTTCGGTGGCTGCTGTAATCTGAACCTTCGTATTTTTTTCTACTACTACTACTATTATTATTATTATTATTACCGATATTATTATCATTATTATTAAAGAACAATTAATATCTACAGTATAATTGTTCAGAATAAAAATAAACCATTTAAAAATACTAGTTCACTTTGTAGCAGATTTAGAAAAAAATATATATAGGCTAAATTATCTCGTAAGATCCATTAACCCAGTGACATACATACATACATACATACATACTCATTCAGCTGACTCTGTGTAGTATATGTGTTTTTTCAAACCTGTCCCCCACTCCCACACCGGGAATAGGGGGACAGGCTTGCTACCCACCCCAAGCCTGTCCCCCTATTCCCGCACCCCTTTAAAATGACTTCTGTGATTCCATGACAGTGTTGTGACGTGACATCATCGCAGTAAGTGTCAACTATGAATCTACAGTACAGGATGTGACAAAGGGAAGGATTAGATAGAGTTACAAGTAATGTGTGTATCTGTAATGTCTACATGTACTGTACACATTTTGTACACACCACCACTCCAAAACAACAACAAAAACAACATAAATTTATCCACAATTCATAATTATGTTTAGATGGAGATACAATATGGCAATAGATAGATAGATAGATAGACAATATGTATAATAATGTATGTTTAATGTCTACAAGTATTCACACTCCAAAACAACAACAAAAACAACATAAATTATACATTATGTTTAGATGGAGATACAATATGTATAATAATTTATGTTTCATGTCTACACGTATTCACACTCCAAAACAACAACAAAAACAACATAAAATAAAGAGAGGAAGGAAAGGCTTGACTATCTCACCCAGATACTGTACAGTGGTATTTTATTCTGTTGAAGAGAGCTAACAGCGGACATTTGGCACCGGTGCAACGAACGTTCGCTACCTCGCTCTCTCTCTGTGTGTGTAAGGGAGAGGGGGAGGGGGGAGGCGGAGGGGGATTGGGGGGAGGGATGGGGTGGAGATACGTATGGGACGGGGCGGGGAGACAGTAGAGGAGGGGATGCCTGGGGGGATGGAAGGGAGACAAGTGTGGAACGGGACAGGGACGGGGGAGGGGGAGAGAAGAGAAGGGGACGGGGGAGGGGGTAAGAGAAGGGGACGGGGGAGGGGGTAAGAGAAGAGAAGGGGGCTATTACCGACGAGGTCATCATGAACAATTTTTCCTGGTGTTGTTGTGTTGTGTTCCTGAGCATCCATCCCTCCCTCCATCCCTTAACCAAGAACGTACACTTCACTTCAGTCCTTGGGTCCTGCTGCTGTGTCTGAGGTTGTATAGACCGAGTTTCATCTGTATTGATATTACTTTAAATCGTATGTGTGCTCGCTCTCTCTCTCTCTCTCTCTCTCTCTCTCTCTCTTTCTTCGTGCCCTCCCGCCAATTTTACATGCTCTCTTTCACTCTCTCTCGCTCCAAACACATTCCCTAAATAACTAATAGTAACATTGGAGTGAATTGTGTCCTGACTGTTCTATATAGTTTGGAGGATTCAGCAGTCTTCCAAAAGATTAAAAAACAAAATGGATGATTTAGGCCCGTAGTTTTTAAAAAATTGAAGGCCCTTACTGCATGGAGCTCTATGAATTCTCCAAACTACTCCAGGCAACAGATTCCCTATTAGAAACACTGAAGCGTTCTGTGGCCTGGATTATTTCGACGGTTCATAGAGCTCCAGTAAGGTCCCTCAAATTTATTAAAACTACGGATCTTAATTTCTGCAGCCTTGAAATCGTATAGTGAGTGTTGTTGGTGGTGTGTTGATGGATAAGTGAATGAAGTGTTTGTTATTAAGGAGACATGTGATAAGGTAAGTAGGTGGGTTAATTATCAGTAAATGGATACGCAAAAGATCCTCATTGATAAACAGGACA
>JAWZYT010002824.1:27500-95000 GCA_034508575.1 Petrolisthes manimaculis | reverse complement strand
TATTAAATAATAATAATAATAATACAACGACAACAACAACAACAAACTACTACTACTACTACTACTACTACTACTAGTAATATTAATAATTCTAGATACACATAGCAAAATTATAAATATGTATATTTAAATAAACAAGGTAAACAGCTATATTGCAGACAGTCAATTAAAAAGTGATTAATTTATAACAATACAATAATATATCTATATATCTAAATGAAGAGACTCTGTTTGTGGGTCATGCTATACAAATTTCGTCACAAAAAAACACCCCCACTAATTACTTAATTACACATACTTCACTTCCGTGACGTAGCACGGGCTTATGGTCTAGTAATTCACTATTATAGGTGTAACAACAAACCATATCAACCATATTCAATGTGTGTGTGTAATAAGGAATGTATTGGTGTATTTAGGCAACAGTCAGTAGCCTACCTGTGTGTGTGTGTGTAATAAGGAATGTATTGGTGTATTCAGGTAACAGTCAGTACCAGTTTGAGAGAGAGAGAGAGAGAGAGTGTGTGTGTGTGTGTGTAATATAGACAGAACTATGATAATTATGCCAGCATCATGTTTACTTCATTGTATAAGCTATAAAACACATTGACATACTATTAAAGGGTGAAAGTACACTCTTGATACGTAATTTCTGACCAGAGACGAACGGCAGGTACAGCCATGGCTGATAGTGTTTGACCAGGGTCCAAGGAAGGTTGAAGAGCAACTGAACAGAGTTCGAAAACGTGAGTCTTCTAAACCTCTCTCAACGTTGAGAATGGTTTGGAAAATTCACTTGTTCGAACTCTGTTCAGTTGCTCTCCAACACTCCTTGAGTCCTTGTGGTCAAGCACTATCAGCCATGGGTGATAGTGCTTGACCAGGGTCCAAGGAGTGTTGGTGAGCAACTGAACACAGTTCTATACACCAAAGTAACGCGAGTTGACACACTGACACACACACACACACACACACACACACAAGAAACATAGTATTTATATATCAGGTAGGAAGAATGCCAAGTGATGCTTCCTACACCAATAAACAAACTATAAAATAATAACCTACCTGACCACAACAATAACACGAGATGACAAAAACATACACACAGACACAAGGAACACAATATGATAATTATAGACTATAGAGCAGGTAGGAAAGATAGGAAGTGATGCATCATACACCAATAAATAAATAATTAAATAACCTACCTGACCACAATAATACGAGATGACAACAAAAACACAGACACACACACACAGACACAAGGAACACAATATGATACAGTGAAGGTAGGAAAGATAGGAAGTGATGCATCCTACACCAATAAATAAATAAATGAATAACCTACCTGACCACAAGAATAACACGAGTTGACAAAAACACACCCACAAACGCAGTATGATATAGACTATAAGATCAGCCAGGTAGTAAGGTTGGCAAGGGGATGTGTCTTGCCCCACCCTACATACACACAGCCTCCTACTTCACACACCTGCTGTCCTATAAGCAAGCCTTCGCAGCTCCTACTCTCTTCCCACCCCTGTCCCCTTCCCGCCATCCTGCACACACACACACACATACACACACACACAGAAAACGAGGCTATGTTATGGGTTTTGTGGCTCGTAGAAAACGGTTTTATTTAGCCTGGAAGGGAAAATGGTCCCACGTAGCCTCTATACCCCTCTTTGCCAACCCTGGGGTCGCGACCCCCAATGGGGTCACCAAGCATTTATTTTTTCTGGGGTCGCCAAGCACTCACAAATCTCACAACATCAACAAATATGAATTCCCCATTACGAGATGTTTTCAGCCTATGTTATATTTGTATGTTGCCATAATTACAAGAAAATTATACTTGTTCCTTACTTTTACAGCTTACAGTCAGTAATATAAGCCTACTTTATTCTCTCCTAGTCATAACATAGGCGACTCTATAATAATATAGGCCTACAATTTCATCATGTGTCAATGCCCCTCGTATGTATGTGTGTGTGTGTGTGTGTATTATGTGTGTGTGTATTGTGTGTGTGTGTGTATTGTGTGTGTGTATTGTGCGTGTGTATTGTGTGTATGGGTGTGTGTGTATTGTGTGTATTGTGTGTGTGTGTGTGTATTGTGCGTGTGTATTGTGTGTATGGGTGTGTGTGTGTGTGTATTGTGTGTATTGTGTGTGTGTGTGTGTATTGTGTGTGTGTATTGTGCGTGTGTATTGTGTGTATGGGTGTGTGTGTGTATGTATTGTGTGTGTGTGTGTGTGTGTGTGTGTGTACAGTATTACATATAAATGGTCTCCGGTGTGAGTAAAGTGAATTATCGTAACCATGTTGATATGATGCAGAATAATGCAATACAAACAAACAATACACCCGTGCGTTGATGTGATGTTGTCAGAAAATATGGAGGTAAATGAGTCCTTCAAATATTGCCACGAAACACACACACACACACACACACACACACACACACACCTATATGGAAGGAGCTTGTTTGGTGGCATGCATAGTCAGGAGGAATCAGAAGTTTCCAATTCCAATACGCGATCATAGGGTCCTTAATTAAGATATATTGAAGTACCTTGATTCCTCCAAAGTATGTGTCTGGAAACAAGTTCAATGTATAAATATAATGGTATCCTGCATGCCTGTTGCTTGGAAATATAGGTTGGAGGAATCAGCAGTTTGTTCTCCAAATTTACCTCCAACAACAACAACAACAACAACAATGTACAGTCGACGGCAAAAGTCCTGTTCATAATTATATACTCGAGATTATTAGGTGTAGAAAACGTGTGTATTTCTCGAGTCCATGAACAACACTACTTCTGCCGCCGACTGTACACTATACCCGCCTTTAGGGGGGTGGGAATTGGGCGACAGGATTGGGGTTGGGGGGGTGGGGGGTGCGGGAGTATATAGGGGGACAGCCTTGGGTTGGGTGGGGGGGTGGGGTGGGGGAGGGAATGTAGAAAGCCTGTCCCCCTATTCCCGCACCTTTCCCTACCCCCCCCCCCCTAAGCCTGTCTCCCTACTCCCGCCCCCTTCAAAAAACCCCAAGCCTGTCCCCCTACTCCCACACACCCCTTAACTAATCACTCCGAGGCGCCACAATGTCCCTTCATGGTGAGTGACTGGTGATTGTGTCATGATAACACATGACGTAATCTGCTGTTATTGTATGTAAATGCTTATATGTAATGTATAGTATGTATGTATGTATGTACCCTATGGAATGGACGTGTGTGTGTGTGTGTGTTCAAGAGTAAGTTGTATGCTCACGTGTGTGTGTGTGTGTGTGTGTGTATGTGTGTGCAAAAGTAAGTTGTGTGCTCACGTGTGTGTGTGTGTGTGCAAAATTAAGTTGTGTGCTCACGTGTGTGTGTGTGTGTGTAAAAGTAAGCTGTGCTCACGTGTGTGTGTGTTTGTGTGTGCAAAAGTAAGTTGTATGCTCACGTGTGTGTGTGTGTGTGCAAAAGTAAGTTGTGTGCTCACGTGTGTGTGTGTGTAGTTCTCGTAATAATATTGAGATAACAAGTGGTGTGCTACAAACTTTTGGACACGAGCATGTAAGTCAGAGAAAAACTCCTTCACGTACAGTTGGACACAGGAATTCGAGGAATAGCCCAAGTGAAAGATGGTCCATTTCTCCCAATATCAAGTTCCTTAGTGCCAAATAGGAGACACCAGGGGCAGAAGCCAGTATTGAGGATGGTAATAAAAAACAACTACCGGATAATAGACACTGGTTACTCAAATGGGACAAGTATATTTCACCTGGGCTGTACCACCCATCCATGTGTCCAACTGTATACAGTACCTAAAATAATAATTCATTCACATTATTCAATGAACATGGGCTCGGCTCTCTCGAATTATCTAAATATACCTGACTTGAAAGTGTGATAATATAGGCTATGTAAGTATTGATTAAGGAGTGTCTGTGTTATCGTAAGTGTCTATCTATATAATGCATGTGTATAGAATTGTAGCGAGGTGGTGGTGGTGGTGGGGGTGGAGGTGGAGGTGTTGGTGTGGGTGGTGTTTGGAGGAAGGTTGGTTTACTCGAAACTTTATCTCAACTCATGCTTCGTCTCATCTACCCTTATAGTTCAAAGTGAGTCGAGCAGATCAACTTCATATATCAAGCGCCATTACTAATGTTACGTACACAGTTGCCAGAACCGATATCACACGTATATTAGAAGGTGACTGGCCTGGGGGGGGGGTCTTAATTTTTATGAGTGACTGCACCTGTATAACTCATTACCGGGAATCACCTGTACTTCACCTCTTGGGTCAGGTCAAAGGTCACGGAAATTTACAAAATCCTAATTTACGGCCTATTTCACGGATTTGGAAGCCGTTTTGGGGCAGTTTTACGATAGTCATAGTAAGTCAACTAAGTGAGAACTACTTTTGACCCCAGCCCAAGCATAGGTAGGGTCATGCAAGGTCATATGGGGTCAAATTTGCATGTTGTTTGAATTTAATTTAATTAAATATGATTATGGGTGAAATTTGATCCCGTATCTAATTATTATACTGCCTTCGACAATAGGGACGGCTGAGAGGCCGTATAAACAGTAGACCTCCAACTCTCAGTAGCAGAGTGTCGGTCACCTGAAGGGCAACACTGGACTCCCACTCGCAAGGGCGGCTAACAAAGAGACCGAAGGCCTCTTGCCCCCTGCAGGGACCAGCTGTACGGGCGGCTGAACATGTTATAGTATAGTACAGTACAGTATATAGCTATAGAACTAAAATTGTATAACAAGTTAATATCGTCATATGCGCTCTACTGTATTAAAAGATATACTCCCCCTTAATTAAAGTTGACGAAGGTTATATACTGCATATATGACTGTAACGATAAGATTGTAGCGATATCAATCCAAACATGAATAATATAATCTATGAGTTGGGGTGTGTTGTGTTCAGTAAGTCCAGGCAGCTGTGCCGTGTGACACGGTGTGAATGGAATATCGCACCCTGGATACACTACTGAACCTCACTTGCATTATTACTCTTTACAACATCAATACAATACTACAGTCTATTGGTGTTGACTCTTTGTATATTACTGGATAACACGTGTCTACTCAAAATTGGAGGTAAGCACTCGTGTTTAAATTATACACACACACACACCCACACCCACACAACCAAAGAACGCATGACTGTCTACTTAGGTAAGCACTCATTATAGAATTACACACTTACAGTTGGTACAAACATATACATTGGAGGTCAGGCAGCACTCGTATCTAAATTATACACACACAAACACACACACACACATACATACATACAACCAAAGAACACGTCACGTGTCTAAGGAAGTAAGCACTCATTATAGAATTACACACATACATTTCTTTCCTATCCCATATTATTTGAGAGAAGCACATTGTGCGACTTTGACCTAAAAATACTCCAAATAACTCTAAAATTCTCCAATAACTACATGTATTATGAAGGGTCACTTATTAATTAACAGACTCGATTAACGTTCCATCTAAAGTTGTCGTAGTTTATATTTTGCCAACACTACGTCCTAAATGAAAAGAAACAGTATCTCTAAATCTTTACTGGGTGCGCCACAATGTAAATATCTAGGAATGACAATTATTAGAGGAAAGTGAACGTACAGTACAGTGAGAGATGCTAATAATTATTTTTCTTAATTATATTGTCTACATCTTCACTCAGCTCTTGACGCCCTACCTACCTACATCATCTTATTAAATACTAATGGATAATGATGGTACGGGCAGTACAAATTTTAATCTAACTTTATTTAATCACATTTAAAGTCATAAAAGTCACAGACACGGGCAGCAAATGGAAGGGAGCCAATGACGTCACCAGTTCTCAGTAGAGTGTAAACGATATCTTTTATATGACTCTGAAATTACTTTGTGTTTGGTAGGGACATAAATGACAGAATAGTTTGTTGTTTCCTGATTATACTATAAATCATACCATCTTTGTGGATCCGGCTAGCTGTAAGCGTTATTTATTTAGTTTCACGCCATTCATATGTAGAAACGCAGACGAGTATGAAGATCAATCTAGTGTGAGCCGACATAATTATTATATCCACACACTAATATATTATCTATTACTGTCACTAATCATAACTGGATGAGATTGGGTGCCATCTCTTACTGATTTCTTTTGTAAATTCCCTTCATTTACGAGTACCGAGATGGGATAGGCTATAAATTCCTTTGGCAACTTACTTTGGTGCTCGGTATTGTGTTGCCATGTTTGCTGTAATTTCTGTTGACTCACCAGAATGTTAGACACAACCAGTAATAGAGCAGATATATCTATATATATGAGTGTTTTTAATCTTCACCTAACTGATATTAATATTGATCTATGAAAAAGAAAATATTTATTCTGTTCTCTCGTTAAGACGGATTAATTATTATCAATGTTATGACGTCAATAGTGTGGTGTTGATTTGGCACCACTGCGGGCTGAACAACCCTGGTGCCAGTGTTGCCATGTATGGAGAACTTGAGATACCAATTTACCAAATGGGATATTATATAAAAATTGTGTAGAAATAAATGGAGAAAATGTCTACCATACGAAATATCAAGAAATAATAAATATACGAACATCTTCAAGAGTAAACAGTGATTTATTGAGGCAAAAAAAATGTAAATATGGTGCATGAGAGGCTATTGAGAGGTGGCAACACTGAGCACCGCCATCTTATTATTAGGACACCAGCACCAGCAGCAGTGACTGTGTGTGTGTGGGGAAAGTCACGTCTACTTTCAGTGTTTTGGAGCTACAAGAGGGCAGTAATATTGTCCGGGTGTTGGAGGTACGTTCATATACTGGATATTTAATACTTTATCTAATATATGGGTTTGTATAGAGGTGTATAAGGCCGTAAATAAGCTGATATATACCAAGAGGATGTGAAATCATGTGATAAGGGCGTTCGTTTTTTTTTTTTTTATTCTAGCAGCTGCGTCATCGCCACGGGCCTTGTATGGATGTGTGTGTGTGTATGTATGTATTATTCCTGTTATTGTGTGTGTGTGTGTGTGTATGTATGTATGTATGTTCATGGGAAAGCAAGCATATGGTGTATACATACTTTTTATCACTAGTTAAAGCTGATTCTCTGTTTATTAACAATTTGTAGTATATACATTACGAACCAAATATTTGTGAATATAATACAGTACAGTAGGAACCAAATATTTGTGATTATAATACAGTATGTGATGTGATGGAAGGAACCCACTATATATAAGTTACTGTACATTGGCCTAATTGCCGTTAAGGTGGTAATTCGTTTTTGTTACATTGGAGCTCTTCGATTCCTCCAATGTATGCTAGGAAACAGGACCAGAAGAGAAAACAAGGGTGTTCTGTTGCTTGGAATAGTTTGGAGGATTCAGTTGCTCCAGAATTGCCAACACAAAACCACCTCCTTAACGTGTACAGTTTTCTACCTTCATTACCCACTTATTTAGACCATTCTAACTAAGACTACTTTCTTCTATGGCAATTCCTAAGCAAATGCCCCATATTTGAAATTTGCCTGACCTTACCTAACCTAGACCACAGCAGAATACAGGGACCTAAACTGGGCAAACTACCGGGAAATAACTATGTTAAAGTAAAGTACAGGTAGTGACCGGGGAAAAATACTGGACCTAGCCGGATCTGGCAACACTGCTACAAAAATGCAATTCTTTCTATGAATACCAATAAAACAACCTAACATTAGTATGCCTTAACTATGGTATACTCATAACACTTTCGACGGCACAGATCGTGTATTAAGTTACAATTTTTATTGAGTTTTATAATATTGCCGTGGGAGATTTACATTGACCGTTCTTTAACTATTGTTGTATTCAATTTATTTACCTGTGCTCTTAATGTAAAATGTTTTTTTGTTTTTTTCAGAAGCTGATTTAGAGGTCACTGAAAAATCTGAAGACGTCTTGTGATCAAAAGCAGCATCCATAGAAGTTTTAAAGGCAGAATATAGTTTCCAGAAGCAAGTAAACCGCCAAGTGTAATAATGGGGGACGGCACTCAACCTGACAAGCTATTATCTCAGGAGGATTATCGAATCCAAACATACAAGAATCACAATCTGCTCATTGACAAACATGTCTTGGCAAAGTGTGGATTTTATTGTACCCAAAAGGGAGACACAGTGAAGTGTTATAAATGTAAGTTTGAAGTTGATGCAAGTAAAGTGAGCTTTACAGAGATTGATGAAAGGCACAAAAATCTAGCTCCCACCTGCATGGAAGTGGAAAATGCTGATCATTCACCGAGGAGGTCAAAGAAATTCATGTCCTATGATAGCTTAAGGTTTGAAAAAGAGCGTTTGGAAACCTTTATAAATTGGCCAGTGAGTTGGCTGCAACCCTCAGACTTGGCCCGTGATGGCTTCTATTATCTAAGGACGGAAGATCACTGTGCTTGTGTGTTTTGTCGGGGTATTGTAGGATCCTGGGAGAAAGGGGACACACCAAGAGGGGAACACCAGCGACATTTCCCCCATTGCCCATTCATTAAGGGTCAAGCTGTAGGAAATATTCCCATTGAACAAAGTCAGATAATCTCAAGACTATCTCCGAGGGCAGAAACCATCAGCACACCAAGCTTTAATAATGTTGATGTCTGTGGGACGGGTAGATTGATGTCAGGATCCTACCCGGAGAAAAGTAAGTTCTTTATATCATACTGTACTACAGGATGCTTGGATGTTTACTTCCAGATAATACCATAGTTTATTAGAGAGCATTTCACCACCTCTTGTTGTTAAATATAATTCATTCTTGACTTGAAGAAGAGTTAGCCAGCTTTGACATATAGAAATTATATTTAGTGTTATTGCCATACTAATATCTAATATATATATATATTATGCTATATTTGTATTGCAATACTAATATTTAAAGACGATGAAGCAAAAGATGGGATTGATCTTTTTTCCCTCTTTACACAGTACAGTATAGTGACACCTTGTTTGGTAGAAATTATGTACTATAATATAGTACATAATTTCATTTATATACTGGTACTAAATATATATTATATATTTAGTACCAGTATATAAAGTTAAATGATTACTAGTACAGTAGTTCATTACAGTATAACTATAAGCTTCTTGTAGTGTATTTCTATCTCATGCCTCGCATCTGAGTTTTGACCAATATGATATGTCACTCCCTCCTTAGTGACTGAGACATTATATTGTTAATAGTACAGTACTGTACTGTATAATTAATATTTATTATTTATAATTTCAGCTGGACCACCAAATTCTAAGAATTGCTTGAATCTCGAGGGGATGGGTCTACCTCTGCACAGCGGTCCCAAAAGGAGGGACTACTTGACTTATGAAAGTAGAGAGGCAAGCTTTGTCAGATGGCCAGAACGTGTTAAGCAAAAACCATCCGACTTGGCTGAGGCTGGATTTTTCTACTGCGGTAAGTTGGATATTAGTCAGTTTCAGTATACCATACATATCTTTGTTCTGTGAAATTGTAATGGGTAAAGATTGTTGATACACTCTAATGAAGAGGCTCATTTGTTTATTAATACAACACATAGTGCAATTAGGTTATCCCCCAAGTATTGAACTATTTATAAAGAAAAATCATACAGCTTTTATATAATATTTCATTTGTGGTTACTATTGTACAATGTTTCATGGTAAAAAATAAGCACTGAATTAATCTTTAAAATTAACCAGCAGGTTCCTGCTGTAATAATATGTACTGTAGACCTAAATCTGGTTTGTTGTTTGTAGGTTTGAGTGATCATGTGCGCTGCTTCCACTGTGGCAATGGTCTACGCAACTGGGAGTCGGAGGATGTGCCATGGGAGGAGCACGCTAGATGGTACCCAGAGTGCACTTTTGTCCTCCTTAAAAGGGGTCAGGAGTTCATTGACCAGGTAAAAGATGGGTTCATTTTTTTCTTTGTTTTCATTCTAAGTGGCTTAAAAAAAATTGAGGAGTAGCCTATTATACAGGCTGGATTATTTATATGCAAATGTTTTGTGGGAACTGCCTGCATTTATATTTCTCTAATGCTTTAAGGAGAAGAATACTGACAAACCTTAACTTACACCAGGTGACCCATGTTCCACACTTGAGGGCCCGTGTACTAATACTTAATTAGTGAGAGTTAAAGTACTGTATGTGTCAATTATTTGTATCCATATATATTCCAAAAATGGCATTGTATTTCTCACAACTTGCTTTTATTTAGCTAACCCAAGGAATCCTCAATAATACATTACAGTGTAGGTACTATACATCTGAATTATTATTCCAGGTGCGACGCGAGAGACCTCCCTACATACGTACACAACCCTCAGCAGCCAAGCCAGGTGCTAGCAATGCTGCTAGTACACCAGTTTCTTCAGTTAGGTCAACCGTGTCAGATAGGGAATTGGAAACATTAATGGAATTGGATATCATAAAATCAGTTATGGTTATGGGATTCCCAAAAGAAAAAGTCAGCATTGCTCTGCGTCGGAAGCTTGAGCAGACTGGTTTGCCATTCTTTAGTCTGGAAGCATGTATCGAAGCAATTCTTCAATACATGGAGGAAGAATCGAGGCAAACTCTTCATCAAAGGTGCAACCAGGAGACTGTAGATGAAGTAGCAGAGGAAGCAACTGAACAACAAGCAGCAAAAATGGAAGGCCACCAACGTGCCCGTAACACAGCTGGAGCATCTACATCCACATCATCTCAAGCATCTACCTCAGCTGCTGAACCTAGTACTAGTTTGCAGTCTGAGACCACTCTACCTGATGTATCCCTCCCACCACCATCATCCATAGCAGCTGCCACACCCATAGTATCAACCCCCCTGACTACTCGTCCTCAGCAAGTGTCAACAATGCCTTCAATTCCTTCTTCATCTTCGGTATCTGCTTCATCTTCAATTTCCTCTCTTTCCTCACCTCAGCAAGAATCATTGTCCCTTAATAGTGAAACAGCACAAATGTCCTCTGTTGGAAATGAAGAGGCAATGGAAACAGAGGAGCCGGTACCTGCACAAACCATCACTGAATCCCTTGACATAATTACCCAAGCAAATGAAGTAATTGGCAAGGCAAAGAGGGCTCTCAAACCTTCATCTGGACCACCCTCTCTGGAACACATAGAAGGAAGTATTGAAGGTCCAGCTACAATTGATGAATTGCAAGAAAGTCCCTCCACCTCTGGCGTCAATAAAGAACAGTTAATGGGGAGCTTGATGCGTAAGTATATGTGTTCCGTATTTCCAGATTGTATAGCCCTTTTACATGAAGCACCATGCTTTAAGTATCCTGTCACCAGGATGGTTTAAATATGTTTTCAAGAATATCTGAACTATCTTGTCTTCATCTTATAATCAAGAGATATTTGAAGCAGTTTCATATAACTTGCTAGCTGTGGGGCTTCTCATTGATGATAAAAGTATCTAATGTTAGTCAGAGTTAAATATTGGAGGCAGTACAGTTTTATTCAACTGGGAATTAACTATCTGCAGGAGGTATTATAGTTGGGAATGTAATTGCCTAGTAAATACAGAAAAAAATGGTAATAGATGAGAATGGGGGAGTTAAAATCAGTTGTATGGATAATGACATTTTTTTCTTGTTTTTCAGCCAAGGAGTTGGCAGAGGAACTGGAGAGAAAACGAGACCTATGGATGTGCAAAGTGTGTATGGATGCAGAGATGGAGGTAGTATTCTTACCTTGCTCCCACATGGTAGCCTGTTCTTCCTGTGCCCTAGCACTTGCTCAGTGCCCCATCTGCAGAAAAGATATCAAGTATTCAGTGAAGCCTATTCTTTCTTGAATATGATGTAATCTCAGTGTTATTTATCTTGAGAGTGCCTTTCTGCCTGATTACAGATGTCACTATATTGTAGTGGATATGTATTGATACTTTTACATGCTCATCTGCTTATCATGGCATAAATGTTCGCTAGTGAGAGACCAGACTAAATGGTTCCCATCTTTTAGTTCTTCAACTGTCCCTCTTTTCTTTTTATTTCCTTCCTGCTTGCTATCACACCTCTATTACCTTTTTTCTGGCGCTATAAGACCTCGATGTTGTGGCGCCTAATATCAATCAATCAATCAATCATGGCATAAATGATTAAGTTTCTACATTGCTTATGGAGAATGAACTTCAAAACAATGTCACCAGTGTAGCAGGTAGGGTAAGCCAAGGTGCACCACAGGTTGACCCTGTTCAAGTAAAATCCATTCAGTTTTTAAAAAAATATATGCATTTCAAACTTGTTCATGGGTAGTATACTTTTGGATGAAGGCATCACACAAACATGTACTCTACTGTTAATAAGTTGTGTATAATTTTTTTTCTTATCAAATGTTTTGGCTGGTACCTAAAGCATGCAAGATCTATATGCAGAACATGGCACTTTGGAAACCTGTATCAATAGGTTGTCTTGCCACATCACACAGTCCATACCAACACAGGCAACCTACTAGGATTATTTAATTACAGATCTGCAAACATCTTGGTGCATCTTGGGTATCATCACTGGTCTCAGATTTGCAGACTGGCATTTGGACTGATAGTTTCTGTAGCTTTAATGTACATCAGTGAGTTCCTAACTCTGCAATCAGTTCTACTAATTTTGTGGGAGTGCATTATTTTTGCATATTATATTAATCTGATTGCACTTGGGACCCAAAGAATCTCCCAACAGCAGCCAGTCAGCAGATTTAGAAGTAAAGTAATGCACACAATGTGCCTGGTTACTACATACCATATGCAGGATGTATGATATCTGGGATTGTGCTGAGGACTACAAATGCTCATGTTAGTCGAGGTCCATTGAAAGCAGATAAAATCATTATTGCTCAGTGGTAAGAAATATATTTTTCTATTACTGTATGTAATTTCTTTGATTGATGATCTTACACTGCATAAATTATACAGTACCGGTACCATGGTATGACTAGACAAGAATGGATTATTTCATTTATGAAAATGAGTTTAATACTGAATGTTTATATGTATTGAAGGTACATTTTAGTTTTTTGTATTACACCCCCCAACGGGAACCGCCTTGACGGGGCGGGGGGCTTGTGTGTCTCTGAGACCTGGCGAGCTAGACTAGAGGGGGTTCTGAACCCTGCTCTGCCCCGATTTCGGGGAGAGAGGGTTTCCCATGCTAGGAAGGTCACTAGTGAGAGACCAGACTA
The DNA here is from genome assembly GCA_034508575.1 of Petrolisthes manimaculis. Lineage (NCBI taxonomy): Eukaryota > Metazoa > Arthropoda > Malacostraca > Decapoda > Porcellanidae > Petrolisthes > Petrolisthes manimaculis. The sequence continues at coordinate 81,764 of JAWZYT010002824.1, read as the reverse complement.
AATGGTTCCCATCTTTCAGTTCTTCAACTGTCCCTCTTTTCTTTTTATTTTCTTCCTGTTTGCTGTCACACCTCTCTATCACATTTTTTCTGGCGCTATAAGACGTCGATGTTGCGGCGCCTAATATCCATCAATAATAATAATTCTTGTATTACATTTTGTATGAAATAGCAACATTCAAGATTGAAATTTTTTTACATTTTAGTTTTACAGTGGGGTTCATGCAAGATTGAAGAAACTTCACGACACAGTGCAATGTTTCTGTGGTAAGTGCACTGGATTTTTACATAACCACCAATCCACCATGCTGTATGACATTGTATATGATTTACACTCAAAGTACAGCAGTGATGTTTGCACAAAGGATTCTTTAGTATTAATGTACAGTACTCGACAAAAATATGCGGCAACCATAAACAAGCAACGAAGCAAAAGTCCACGCATTCACAAAATGTAAGGAAATGTACATACCGGTACGGCACCTATGACAACCTAAGGCTACTGCCGCTCTTTCCTCCCTACAACCGTCATCTGAGGAATGTGGTGACCGCACTATTGCCATATAGTTCAATCAGGATTTTCTGACCCTCAAGATTCTACACAAGTGATTTCGTGGTTCGCTTCGTTGCTTGTTTACGATCGCCGCATATTTTTGTCGAGTAGTGTATTGCATCACAATTTGTATTTTTATGTTTTATGGCAGAAGGCATTGCACATCAATACAAGTCAAGTATATTAGAGCTTAATGTTAAAACATTTATGATAGATATATATCTACTTTCTGTAGATCAGGTATAAGCAAATAATGCTGTATAATAGTAACTTTGTGTATTTACTACTCAAGTAAAATGGAAATGTAGACTACCGGTATAATACTGTGGTAGGAATGAAATGCAGTTCTGCTTGATTTTTAGCCAACTTCCCCAGTGCTGTTCGTATATCATAACCATAAAACCTTTTGCTACCTTCTCATATATTGTATAGAAGTATCTCATTAATCCCCATTTCACTTGTGTTACATTAACCATCATTCATAAAATCATCAGTTTCTCTTTGGCTCAGACTTTAAAATGGGTATAACTGATATAACTACCAATCACTACATATATTGTATACAGCTCTAACAACTATGAAGCAGCAGAAGATTGTGGCACCATAGAAAATATTTTTGGCTGTAATGCTATGTGTATATAATGTTGACTGTGTAGGGGAAATTGAAACTCAAGCCCATAACATGCTTCCTAATTGCCGTGGGGTTAGTGCTCGTTATTGCTGGCTACATGGTCTCTAATTGATACTTATACTTCAATACTGGAAGTATTGACAAATTTCAGGTCTTTAAGTGATCATAAACTTTATAATTAAAATCAGATTTGTTGCATTGAAATGCTTTTTTTCATACTTTATACTCAGAAATACGGTCGTGTTCCTTAGCTGTTTGTGACAAAATACCAATGTTGAAGAAAACATGGAATCCAGAAATGATTTTGAAGGTACAGTAATATTTAATGTGACAGTTATTACCAGAGATGGATTACATGCAACTCAGTATTGTGGTAATTTAATCTCGTTCATGTATATATAGTTCGGTGCAGATATTAAAGAGAAGAATGTCTTTCTAATAAGTTGCTGACTTCCAGTTTGTACATAACTAAAAGGTGTTCCTACACCAATATTGCTTCACAGATCATGAAATCATATCTTTGTTAGCTTCATGCAAATGTAGTAGTCTTCATGTCATGTAAGAACATGGAGAACTAGTGTTTTGTATACGTTTTTCTGTATATTATGTTAAAATATTGTAAACAAAGTTTTGTCTCCTTCCCACCACTGAATGAATCGATGGAGTACTGACTTTGTAGTTTTGAAGGAACAATGCAGTTATTTTTGTAAATATATACTGTATATAACTAAAATTTGCAGGCTTTCTTTATCATTTAATATGTAATAAAGATATATATTATTATTGTCAAAGAAATAACTATATTATTGCCAATAAACAATTACATGAAGCAAGTGGTTTAATGATTAATTAATTACATAACGTCATGTAAAGATTTAAAAGAAACTAAGTCCCCCTTGAAGTGACTCCTTGGCCAGTGGTTATAATCCCATTTGAAGGTGTTGTGAGTGGTATTTTAAGGGATTTAGCGCCCCTTCGGTTCTCGAGTCCCTCTCATTCAATTCTTTCAGTGTCCTTCCATTCATTCATGCCTTCTCCCATCCTACGGTACGTTTTACACACAAAGACTACCATCGGGTGAAGTAATCCTGACTGAACTTGTGATGTTAGTAGTAGTAGTTTCCAAGCCCCATTGTCTGTCTTATTTAGTGGAAATAAGCAGGAAAGTATACATAATCGGTGGTGTGTAAAGCCCCTTATTTACACACGAGAGGCAAAAGACGACAGGCAGACACTTACCAATTTTGTGGATGGGTGTCTAATAGGGGACTTTGATAGGGTAACACTAATAAAGAGGAACTAATTGCAGATAAATATTATATTACTACTACAAAACAACAACAGTGAACTTATAAGAGAAAAGAAAAGTTATTTGAATGACATCTGGAGACGGAAAACAACAACAATAACAGTGAACTTATAAGAGAAAAGAAGAGTTATTTGAAAGACATCTGTAAAAAACAAAACAAAAAAAACGTAAGACAGCAACGCACACAATAGTGATAAACAGAAAACTAACCGAGGGCCGCTGCAAAGGCATATCCCCACAACTCAAACTCGATCGTGATTCGTGACTCAACTCATCTGCTGATCTGTGTCTTCTTGTTTCGTCGTGTGGAAAGGTCATTAATAAGTCTTTCGTTTTTGTCTAGGAATATAACCCTACTAGAATCTTTCACCCTTAGAGCAGAGTTGCATCCTTACTATCAATCATTCTCGTTTAACCTATCTTTCTCCTCACCCCTTGCTTGTTGTCCCACCTCTATCACTTCCCTACTAGTCTACAGGGTCTTCCTAGCCTATATAGGGTAGTGTTCTTTCATTTATAGTCAGAATCCACCCCTCCCCTCCTCTTCTCTCGCTCTCTGTGATGCCTACTGCGTTTTACTCGACAGGCTTTTTTTTTTTGTTCGTTTTTTTTAAGGTACCTTTTTGCCCTCGTTCCTGATTTATCGCTCACGTTTCTATTCTTGATGCCTTACGTTTCTTTTCGTTTGCCTAGAGTGAGGGGGATAGGGGAGACCGGTTTCTTTTCGTTTTCCTAGAGTGAGGGGGGTGGGGGAGGCCGGTAAGTCCCTGGGAAAGACCAACAAGACTTGTGGGTTGCAGCTGTAGTGCTCGTGGAGGGGTACTGTACAAGGGCATATTTCGTAATTATTTTCTTCGTATTCCCAATCCTTGGCATAACTTTGTAAAGAGGGAGAGGTGTCTTATGTCTTCGGCAAATTAGAGGACTATTTGATGCCTCCAAACTGTTACAAAACAAATCCTTTATATTCCTGAGGGAGACAACAATTTGGAGGAATAAAAAAAACCTCTGTAAATCATTATTCGCAAAAAGGCTACAAGTAATTGGATGACATTTTTTTTAATTTTGATAGAGACGCGTATAAATATGGTATCGTCATCTATTAGTGGGGTAGAAGAGAATGGACTAACACCATGAAGCTCCACCACCATCTGAACCATGTCTCGACTACCTACAGCGAAACTCGATAATCTCGGGGCCTCACAAGAGTTATTACCGACGACCTACACTCCCAAAGTTGAGGTATATAAAAATTATTTATACTGTATATTATATAAAAAAAATAAACTGAAAATATGCTTGTGACTTTTATTAGAAACTATTGCTCATCTTATTATAGAGGGAAATATTTACCAGTCACCTCCTGTGTATCGAAACTTGTGATCGCAACTGTACCATCTGTTATAGAAATTGTTTTATGCCAATCCATCCACTCCATTAAATAAATATATAAGGTTAGGTAACAGTGTTGGTAAATCCGGAGCAAATTATTCCTTAACAACAGGCCACCATTAGTTTTATTAATTAATCTGGTCCCTGTCGCTTCATCGCATACTTAATATTTGATTGATTGTTTGATATTAGGCGCCGCAACAGCGAGGTCATATAGCGCCAGAAATAGGTGAGACAGCAAGCAGGAAGGAAATAGAAAGAAAAGAGGGACAATTGAACCAAAAGTTAGTGTCTGGGGCTCGGATATTTAGGATGAATCAGGACGCTCCAATTCCTTCCAACTATATACGCCATGAAACAAACCAACTCGATACAGATGGTGTTTAATAGTTAGCATAGCATTGAGGCATTAAGTAACCCCTACTACAGTCGTGTTATGCGTGTATGGGAATTGGAGGCTTATGATTCCTCCAGCTACGTAACACACTCCTTCCATACAGGTGGTGTTTCGTGGCAATATTTCAAGGACTCATTTACCTCCAGATTTCTGACAACATCACAGGGTACCTTAATTAAAACTCAACAGGTCACTATGTTTGAACAGCAGAGTCTTGTATGTATGTATGTATGTATGTTATTTCTATGGACTTATGAAAGGATGGAGGGAGGTGGTGGTTAAATGGGGTGAGTGAAAGGTAAATGAGTGAGGAAAATGAAGGATAGAGGACGAGAGTGAAAGGTAGCGAGTGAGGATAGAGTATGAGGTGGAGTATAGAGGGAGTGAGAGAGAGTGAGTGAGAGAAGTGGATCAGAGTAGAGGGAAACATTGCAAGGTCTATAGTGAGTGAGAATAGGCTGACAAAGGTGGAAATTAAAAGAGTGTGAGGAAACACATGGTTGCTCACTATACAATAAAATAATACAAGTAAACAAACACTGTACAGAGAACTAAAAAATAGTAAGTATTAAAAACTCGCCTCCCAAATAATACCGGTATAACCTTACTTTTTATCCTTTTCTTTTTTTTTGTATTGTATGTCTCCACGTCAACTAGGATTTCCCACCCACAATACAGGTAGATAATAATGACATTAAATCAATACACTGAGGTAAAAATAAAATAAATATATAACAAGATAATCCCAAACCAGTCACATCCAGTAAGCTGTATATATTATGGGCTGTAGTAACTCAAAAAATGTCATAACTAAATACCGTACACCTCAATATTTTCAAATAAATACATATATAAATACGATAAAAATATATGTAATTTTTTTTCTCCCAATAGTCACTTCTGGCAGCTGCTGAAATTCCCATCATATCAACAAACAATTAAGACTCTTTTGTGTTTTGAATTGGTAGCCTATACTCCCCATATCCTCCCATCCTTCCTACTATACTACTCTCCATCCTCCTCCTCCCCTCTCCCCCTGTCATCCCCCTTCCTTCTTCCTCCTGCCATCCCATCCTTCTTATGTTACTCTCCATCCTCCTCCTCCCCTCCCCCTGTCACCCCCCTTCCTTCTTCCTCGTGCCACCCCTTCTGTCCTGAGACGAGCAGTAGGATATATATAAACCGGAGCCGATGGTAGGATACTCAGAGCTCACCAACACTTCCTACTGATCACACAACATATATCCTTCCTGGAAGCTCCTTATAACCACGAATACCACACACACACACATATATATACTCACTCAAGATGAAGCTGGTAAGTATATATGTATATATTATGTAACCAGGATGATATTATATAGATGTAGGCTACTGTACAGTACTTGTAATATATTGGACATTCTCACATTTCCTACACTGTCTGTCTGGCAGAGGGCGGTATCCTAACAACCTATTGCTGCCGGCCACTGGCTGAAAGATTTCAGAATTTACTAGTTATGTCTGCCTGGGTGGAATCAGTGCACTGACTTTTTTTGTGCCCAGATTGTTTTCAAACTGAATCTTTACACCGTGATTCTGGTGGCCCTTAGATTTAACCTAGTGCATTGCCATGGGTGCTACAACAACTAGCAAGGAGGAAAGGGTCCATATTTTGGCACTAAGGGAAGGAAAAGTGCCAATTAAAGAAATATGCAGGCGAACCGTCAGGCATACCACAACCATAACGCGTATCCTTCTTGCTTTACTGGAGAGATCCTATTTTGAAAAATTAGCTAGGTCTATGCCTAGACGTCTGCAAGAGGTTATTAATATGAAAGGAGAAATGACAAAGTACTAATTGGTGGGTACCAGAACAATACATATATATATTTTTTTATGAAATCTCCCATAATTTTATGTCACAATGTCGGTGGGAGTTGCATCTTTTTTTGCCGATACTGTACATAATATTATATACTTTCTATAATAATCGCCTTTCTCTCTCCTGTAACAGTCGCTGCTGGTACTGGCGTGTCTGATGGTGGTGTCCCTGGCTCTACCCTTCCCTGATCCTTCCCCTGATGCCCTACCTGATGCTTCAAGGGGTCACAGATATCACTACAGACCCGTTCACACCGAACATACCCACGTGGGACGTAAGATCTACTACACCCACCACTACCCACGAGGTGGACACTCACACTCTGTTGGTTACCTCGGCCACGGACACCATCACCATCACTGAACAACCTGGACATAAACGAAACCTGCTGATAAACTCCTCCTCCTCCTCATACCATTACCTACATTCGGTTAATTATGGGACTGTGTGTGTGTTGTAGTCAGAAAATTGGAGATAAATGAGTCCTTCAAATATTGCCACGAAACATCACCTATACCGTATATATATATATATATATATATATATATATATATATATATATATATATATATATATATATATATATATATATATATATATATATATATATATATATATATATATATATATATATATATATATATTGAAGGAGCTTGTTTTGTGGCATGGTCAGGAGGAATCAGAAGCCTCCACTTTTCAGACACGATATATACACAGGGTCCTGAAGGAGGTATAGTACAGTGTTGATAAATCTGGAGTAACTGATTCATCCAAGCTATTCCAAACAACAGGACACCATTATTTCTCTTAATCTGGTCCTGTTTCCTGACATACTTTGGAGGAATCAAGTTAGTCCAGTATATCAAAAGTGTACTCTACCCTGAAAATGACTACAGACTCGGCTACCTAAATTATTTCGGATACATAAACTCTTTCCGGATACAATAACCTACATAACACTCTACTATTGATCCAGATACCACTTTATTCGGATAATTCGGATACGTTTACAATACCTCTAATACAACACATCTATATATATACCGGTACCTATATAAATGTTTGTTTGTTTGTTTTACACACTCTCACAGACTCTTTCTTGCCTTAGTTAATTAATTGTTTACGTATTTGTTGTGTCTCTTTTGTTTGTTTATTGTTTTGCTAATTTATACTCCAGACTGTTTTATCTTGCCTGAATATGTGTATAAAAATAAATAAACATCTAGGCCACCATACACTGTTTTCTTATAAGCAGGGATCACCTTTTAACATATTTCATTATTTAGGTGATGGGAAACCAGTGACACACCACCAAGAATATTGATGTACAGTCGGCAGCATAAGTTCGCTTCATTTCCACCTATCGGAATGTTGCAACACAATTTGAAAACGAAAATGTCATATTTGTACACTTTTCATAATTATGGCAAATTACATGCATTGTTATTTGAATAGAAACTAGTTCAAAATACAACTATCTATCTAGTTATATTAGTATTAATTTAATGGTACATGGGATGGATGCGAATTTATGCTGCCGACTGTACGTACCTTCTCACTGACTGACTGTAAAGGGGACGAATGCTATATATTATACATTTAAGTTATAGTGTAAAGAAAGCAAACAGACAAACAAACAAACAAACATACAGGGGTGAAAACATAACCTCCTTGGCAGAGGTAATAATGGTGGAGTGTTGGTTGGAATATCTTGGAAGAACATTTTACCAGTCGCACCTTGGCAGATAGATAGATAGATAGATAGATAGATAGATAGATAGACAGATAGATAGATAGATAGATAGATAGACAGATAGATAGATAAATAGATAGACAGATAGACAGACAGATAGATAGATAGATAGACAGGAGAACTCTGGCTGAATGAAGGACTTATTACCGTGACGAGGTGTATGAACTCTATACAGATCTTTCCTCTCAAGGGTAAAGGCTGCAGCTGAGGTGATCAGGAGGCCAGTTCCTGTTTACTTAATGTGCTCTGTTCACACATACACGTACACGTCAGCTAACACACACACACACACACACACATGCATGTAAGCTAATACACACACACACACACATGCATGTAAGCTAATACACACACACACACACACACATACACGTAAACTAACACACACACTCACACACATAAGCTAATATATACACACACACATGCATGTAAGCTAATACACACATACACCCACACACACACGTAATATAATACACACACACTCACATGCATGTAAGCTAATACACACACACACACACACACACACACACACATGCATGCATGTAACCTAATGACACACCAGCACACACATACACACATACACAGAGACTGTTGCACGCACACACATAAGAACATATGTACTATACGTTCTTATATGTATATGTGTATGTATTTGTTATACTTCTGTAAGTACACCAATACAAAAGCACATATACACATTTACCTACATACCCACATTTACCCACATACATATTTACACCAAGCACAAATTACACAGATAGATAATAAGTATTTAATTGACGAAACAAAGAGAGTAAATATACCATCAAACAATAAAGGGATGATACAATTTTAGAATGAGAAAAATGAGAAGTGAGAGAAAAAAAGATAGACGAGAAAGACGATGAAAGGAAAGGAGATGCATAAACCAACAATATCATCCCATGCAACTGAAAGGTAAATATTATATAAACCAACAATATCGTTCTAATTGAAAGGTAAATATTATATAAAACAACAATACCATCTTTGAAGGGGAAATATTCAGGCAAGTTTTTACCTTATTGTATGTCCTTCTTTCTCTCTTTAGGTATAGCTGTATGTTGATGGATACATGTGCGTGTACTACATACGTGTGTGTGTGCGTGTGTGTGTGTGTGTTTCTACATGTGCGTGTTGTAAATAATCAAAGCCTCGATATGTATAGGCAGGAATACAAAGAAAACGAGAACAACGAAATAAATAAAAAAAGAGAAGTCAAACCACTAAGAAAAGAAAGAGAGAGAAACCAAACCACTAAGAAAAGAGAGAGAGAAACCAAACCACTAAGAAAAGAGAGAGAGAGAGAAGCCAAACCACTAAGAAGAGAGAGAGAGAGAAACCAAACCACTAAGAAAAGAAAGAGAGAGAAACCAAACCACTAAGAAAAGAGAGAGAGAGAGAAGCCAAACCACTAAGAAAAGAGAGAGAGAGAAACCAAACCACTAAGAAAAGAAAGAGAGAGAAACCAAACCACTAAGAAAAGAGAGAGAGAGAGAAGCCAAACCACTAAGAAAAGAGAGAGAGAGAAACCAAACCACTAAGAAAAGAAAGAGAGAGAAACCAAACCACTAAGAAAAGAAAGAGAGAGAAGCCAAACCACTAAGAAAAGAAAGAGAGAGAAACCAAACCACTAAGAAAAGAAAGAGAGAGAGAAACCAAACCACTAAGAAAAGAGAGAGAGAGAAACCAAACCACTAAGAAAAGAGAAAGAGAGAGAAGCCAAACCACTAAGAAAAGAGAGAGAGAGAGAGAAACCAAACCACTAAGAAAGTTTTGGCGGAAATCCCCGAAAGTAGAGTGAGAGCAGAAGGAGGTGAAAATAATGCGGTCGGTCATTGGCTTGGGGAAAATCCAGACAGACACATCAATTTTAATGTTAGGGTTTTTTTTTTCATTTTCCCTCCTCCCTCATTATTCCATCCCTCCATCATCCACATTCCCCTCCCCCTTCCCCTTCTCCCTCTTTCTTACCCTTCCTTCCTGCTTGCTGTCATACCTCTCTATCACCTTTTTCTGGCGCTATAGGACCTCGATGTAGCGGCGCCTAATATCCATCAATCAAAATCTTTCTTACTCTGCTTCTCTTCATTTCCCTTTCTTTTGCTGACTACGTTGAAATACACACATACACACATACACATACACAGACATGCTCTCAAAATAAAGACACACATACACATACACAGGCATACTATCAAAATAAACACACACACACATACATAGACATACTCTCAAAATACGCACACACACATTTACACACATACACAGAAAGATTCTCAAAATAAACACACATACACATACATATATACTCTCAAAATAAATACACATACACAGAAAAAAAAACAAAAAAACTCGCAAAATATAAATATACACACACACACACACACTCGCAAAATTTTCCCCTCCAATTTTCCTCTCGTCCCTTACTTCAGTTACACTCCCTTCACCACCCATAGCTTCCTTTTCCTCCCCATCCCATAATCACAGAAATAAGAAACTCCTTATCTACTCCTTATCTACTCCTTTCCCAACTACTACTTCCTTCTTCTGTTATCATGCACTATTCCCTCCTCTCACTATCTATTTAGGGCCATTTCTAGGCTATCCAATGCCCTATGCACTTCCCTCTCACCTATTTCAATTTCTATGCACTTCTCTCCACTTCCTCCCTCACCTATTTCAATCTCTATGTACTCCTCTCCACTTCCCCCTCATCTATTTCAATCTCTATGTACTTCTCTCCACTTCCCCCTCATCTATTTCAATTTCTATGTACTTCTCTCCACTTCCCCCTCATCTATTTCAATCTCTATGACCTTTAGCTCTTCGCTTTTACCCTTTACTCCATACAATCCCCCACGACCTCCTTCACCTCACCTCACTTTGCTCCTTCCCTCCCCTTATCAATACTATATAATAATAAAAAATAGTCCTCCCTCCCTATTAACCCGTCTTCCCATCACTCCTTCCCACGAGAGCACTCCGTTTTCTATTCTCTTTACAATGACCTACTAATGTGATCTAATACAACCCATGCCAATACCTAACACAGTTTAGTCTAATAATAATAATTTACGTACTGTATATCCTTGGCCTAACTAATCTAACTAACAATGATGTATCTGTATACCTGGAAAAGGCAATGGGTTGGTTACACTCTAAAATAATATACTTGGTAAATATACAACATGCAGATTATACTGTAGGTAAAATAAGGGACTCTCATGTGTTGTAGTCAGAAAATTGGAGGTAAACGAGTCCTTCATATATTGCCACGAAACACACACACCTATATAGTTAAAAGAGAGTCCTTCTAACATTGCCACGAAACACACACGCACACACCTACATTAAAGGAGCTTGTTTCGTGGCATAGTCAGGAGGAATCAAAAGCCACCAGGTCTCATACACGATCATAGGGTCCTTTATAGGCAATTATCAACATTTGCTCATTCGTTCATATATATACTGTACTAACACTAACTTGATGCAATAGTGAATCACACACACACACACACACACACATACATACACACACATACTGTACACACACACACACACACACACACACACACACATACATACTAACACTAACTTGATGCAATAGTGAATCACACACACACACACACACATACATACTAACACTAACTTGATGCAATAGTGAATCACACACACACACACACACACACATACATACACACACATACTGTACACACACACACACACACACACATACATACTAACACTAACTTGATGCAATAGTGAATCACACACACACACGCACACATACATACATACTAACACTAACTTGATGCAATAGTAAATTAGCTTATGTCCAGTGTCGAAACATTAAAAAAAAAAAAAAGCATCCCTCCTTATTTGTGGTGCATGTCTGCTAAAAAAAACCACACACACATACATACACACACACACATACATACATATATACATACATACACAAACACACACACACACTTTTTCCGTCCTTTCCCAATCATCACATACTCATTTCCCTCCATTCGTACCTCATCTCTCAAGTGTGTCTCAGTCAGGCCCATAACATCAAAATTCCACTCATTCAGTTCTTTGCATATATCTTCATATTTTCCAATTCCCCATCCTCTAATATTCATACATCCGATTTTCATGCATTTACTCGCCTGGTTGGTGTCTACTCCTCTCCTTTCCACATCTATGCATCTCAGGTCGTCAAGCATACGTGATCGGGGACAGCGCCCTCTCCCTCACTCACTCACACAGCCGTCGTCCCATCCTTTCACTCCCTGCCTCGTTCAGGTGTACTCCATCCATCGCAAAAGTCTGTCCTCTAGTAACACTCCATCCATGTCAATGAAGCTGACGTTACCATTCAACTCCTGCCTCCAGGTGACCTTCAGCTTCATTAGTTCGTCATGGATCTTCTTGTTCGTTCTCTTCCTCACACGTTCATACTGTAGACCTTCCCGTGGTCTCCTCATCACTCCCACTACCCCAACACTCATATTCTTTCCTTCCACTGCCTTCACTTCTTCTATCACTTCCTTCACAGTCTCTTCTTCTCCAACTTCTTCCAGATCATATCCCCCACCTTGTACAATCAGCATGCCATCTTTCATTAAGTTAGCTTCCTCCTTCACTCTCTTGCTCACCTGATGCACTCTTGCTCCACTCATACAAATCCGTCCGCTTCCTTCTGCATTCATCTTCACGTGTAACCCTATATTCCTTACCATACTGTCTCCAATTATTCTAATAGGAGCCTTCCTCATCATTTTCTGTCCGAGTACAGGTGGTCTTGGCCTGGGCTGGTCCACCTGTACAGTTCTCTCTTCTATAATTTCCACTTCATTTACCCTTTCATTCTCCTCCGTCTGTACCCTCTGTTCTTCTATAACTTCCTTCACTGTCTGGACACTCTGGTCCTCTGTGTCTTCCTTCATTGTCTGTACACTTTGGTCCTCTGTGTCTTCCTTCACTGTCTGTATACTCTGGTCCTCTGTGTCTTCCTTCATTGTCTGGACACTCTGGTCCTCTTTATCTTCCTTCCCTGTCTGTATACTCTGGTCCTCTTTATCTTCCTTCCCTGTCTGTATACTCTGGTCCTCCGTTTCTTCCTTCATTGTTTGTACACTCTTTTCCTTTCGTTCTTCAGTCTCACTCTTCCATTCATTCTTTCGTTCGCTCTAGGCACGGTTCACAAAGATATAACATATTCCTCATAGCTAGTAGTAGTTTTGATTTCTGGACCCCCACACAAGCCATGTGGAACCATCTCTCACACGCCAAACCACCACTTCTATTTGTTACTCCAACCTCACACACACCACAGTTACTCACAGCAGACGCCATCGATAATATACTAGATTCAATGCTTGAAATCAACTCACAAATACACGGGAAGGAAGGGTACACACGTCTTCACGCTGCTCTGCTCTGCTCAGTAAAAAAATAAAAATATATAAATGGTAATACATGCATGAAGGTATAACAAAGTCTTAGTATTATACTCAGTGTATATTTTGACAACAATACATGTATACACCTACTTGGTTTGTCCCGGCCTAAGGCACAATATACCCCCCTCCCCCAATACACACACACACACACACCCTGACCCACCCTATAAGCATTTTCCCAACACACACACACACACACACAAACACCCTGACCCACCCTATAAGTATTCTCCCAACACCCACACACACACCCTGATTGCCCCTCTCCCCCACCATCAAGTCACCTCCCCCTTACCTTCCCTCCCTGCCCAATGGTAACCCCTCCCTCCACTTTCATGTCACCTCCCCTTTCCTTCCCTCCCTGCCCATTTTGTAACTCTCTCCTCCACCACACTTACTTTCCCCCTAACCTATACCATCCCTCCTTCTCCTCACTCCCTCCACTACCACATCATGTCACTTCCCCCTAACCTACCTTCCCTCCTCCTACCCTCTGCGGTTGCACATCCAGCGGCTATATATACAGCAAGGTACTGTAGTCAGGTCATAGCCTTAACCAGCAGTCTTCTGATCAACAACACACTCAACTCACCCTCATCTAAGCTTACCAGTCTCCTGCCTCTATACGCTGCTTCAGACATGGCATCGGTAAGATCATATAATAGAAAATCTACTATATTATATCTGATTCTGGATTTTGATTTTGATTGATGGATATTAGGCACCGCAACATCGAGGTCCTATGGCGCCAGAAAAAGGTGATAGAGAGGTTTGATAGCATGCAGGAAGTCTGGATTAGGACCACTTGAAACAATATACAGAGTATAAAAGGGAAACTAAACATGTAGGGCTGTGTGCATGTATATTATGTTCTCTGAGAATATTAAGGGACCCTGTGATGTAGTCGGGAAATTGGAGGTAAATGAGTCCTTCGAATATTACCATGAAATACCTATATGGATGGAGTTTGTTTCGTGGTAGTCAGGAGGAATCAGAAGCCTCTCTCCAAATATTATGCACGATTACAGGGTCCTTAAAAGGAGAGCGAGAATTGAAGGGAACGAGGAAATTATTGGTAGTACAGTAAGTGAAGTGAGACAACGGCAGTATATGATACCAAGGTCATTTCACACACACACACACACACTCCATAAGTACGACATAAACAACATTTCAGCCCTCTTTATTGTGTTTTTTTTCTCTCACTCTCTCTCTGTCTCACACACATACATACACAAAACACAAACAACATTCCCCACCTTTCTATACTCCTATAATAATAATGTATTATGAACGTTGTAACAGACACGTTGCCTGATGGTGATGTTGGTAGTGATGTGTGGGCTACTGAGTATGACCCTGGCCATGCCTTCACCTACACCAGACGCCGAAGCAGAAGCATCAAGGTACCACAGTATAGATCGCTATGGGTACCAACAACAAGACAACCACCACCACCACCACCACGATGACGACCACGACGACGACGGCCACTACCACCTCACCATCAACAAACACGGTGGCGTCTCGGGTTACTACCATGAACACGACCCCCGCCTACACACCGCCACTGGACACCACTACCAACCTTCCTCTTCCCAATACCAACCCTACAGGAGAAATCAAGGACACCGACACTTTGGATAGATTTACGGATACTTTGGATAGATTTACGGATACCTTGGATAGATTTACGGATACCTTGGATAGATTTACGGATACTTTGGATAGATTTACGGATACCTGGGATAAATTTACGGATACCTTGGATAGATTTACGGATACCTTGGATAGATTTACGGATACCTTGGATAGATTTAAGGATACGGACATCAACACTAATTTATTTAACCCTATTTTCATATAGTTTCAGTGTTATTACAACCACCATTATTATCAAGATAGTGTAGGATTATTGTTATTGTTATTGTTATTATTACTCCTATTATTTATTCATTTATTTTGTCATTTGTTATAGTTTCTCGTTTGTTTGTTTTTGTTCTTCCCTTATTCATGCTGTTAATAATAATAATAATAATAATAATAATAATAATAATACGAGGGTCATTTACCAATATTAAAATTCCTGTTAATTCAGATTGTGTCCCTTTCTTTAGCATCTGTTACTGTTGCCCTGAATGATACGTGAACCAAAACATTACAAACAATAAAATAATGAAGTAACAAATAATACATAGACATAATAATATAGTGTAGTACTCTCATGAACTCGTCAAAAGATTGGATGACGTAAACATGTGAAGATCATCATTAGGACTTGTCATATTTCACCTGTCTTGAAATAAATAAATAAATAAATATGAATAGTATTTCTTATATTGTTTTTATATACTACTACAGCTACTACTACTACTACTATTACTACTACTACTACTACTACTACTACTAATAATAATAATACTAATAATAATAATAATGGTAATGAAAACGAGTAAAAAAAATAATTGTTTGTTGTGATTATTGTTGTCCCATAATTATAACAACATAATAATAGTGTACTACTAGTAATAATAATAATGATGATAAAGAAAAAGAACAAGAAGAAATATTCGTTGTCTATAATAATAATAATAAGAAGAAGAAGAAGAAGACTTGTTTGTACATGTTACGATGATGGCTGTCGTATAAAGATTGACTAACGAGGGGACTGTCCCGGGGAAGAGGTTTTTATTATAGCTTATGTAGCAACGACCAGAATGAACTTTAGTCAGTCGGTATTCCCAGGCAGACGTCATTATTTTATTACCTTCCTTCCTTCCTTCCTTCCTTCTTTCCTTCCTTATTACCTTCTTTCCTTCCTTCTTTCCTTCCTCCCTTCCTCCCTCCCTTCCTTCCTCCCTTCCTTCCTTCCTTCCTTCCTTTCTTCCTTCCTTCCTTCCTTCTTTCCTCCCTCCCTTCCTTCCTTCCTCCCTTCCTTCCTTCCTTCCTTCCTTCCTTCCTTCCTTCCTTCCTTCGTCCTTGTTGAACATACGCACCTGCTACCAACTCTGCTGTAAATACCACACACATATAGTCACTACCCAAAACTTTCATGCAGTAAACAACCATCTTTAGACATCCCCAACTCTACTGTAAATACCACACACATATAGTCA
Organism: Petrolisthes manimaculis; assembly: GCA_034508575.1. Lineage (NCBI taxonomy): Eukaryota > Metazoa > Arthropoda > Malacostraca > Decapoda > Porcellanidae > Petrolisthes > Petrolisthes manimaculis. The sequence goes on along the minus strand of JAWZYT010002824.1, from coordinate 65,273 downwards.
CTACTCAAAAGATGTCATGAAGGAAACAACAACATTTAGACCACCACATCCCGACTGTATAAATTATAAACACCAAACACATTGCCTATAGTTACTACCAAAAGATGACATACATACAGGATACAACAACCTTTTAAACTCCTACATCCTCAACTCTACTGTAAACACCACACACATATATATAGTCAATACCAAACACTTTCAAGCAGTAAACAACAACCTTTTAGACTCCTACATCCTCAACTCTACCGTAAACAACACACACATATATAGTCAATACCAAAAACTTTCAAGCAGGAAACAACAACCTTTAGACTCCTACATCCCAAACCCTACTGTCTCTATAATATACGTATAGTCAGTGACTTTCAACAACAGACTCTAACCTCAGTATATATAGGCCTATAGGGTATTCGAGTAAGGGCTCTATAGTGTACCTTAGTTTGGTGGAATTAAACAGTGACCATCTAATATTTATAGCTAACAACAAACTCCACACCACCTCCTTCCACCCTCCCTCCCTTTACACTACTCTCCCCTACTCTACGCTATTCTACCCCTCCCTCCCTCCCTTTACACTACTCTCCTATACTCTACGCTATTCTCCCCCTCCCTCCCTCCCTTTACACTACTCTCCTCTACTCTACGTTACTCTCCCTTCCCTCCCTCCCTTTACACTACTCTCCTACAGTATTTTCCCCTCCCCTCCCTCCCTTTACACTACTCTCCTATACTCTACGCTATTCTCCCCCTCCCTCCCTTTACACTACTCTCCTACAGTATTTTCCCCTCCCCTCCCTCCCTTTACACTACTCTCCTATACTCTACTACACTATTCTCCCCCCCCTGACCTCCATGCTTGCTTCTCTGACGGGCAGGTAATAAGAAGGTGAGTTGGTAGCGGCATGCAGTTGTCAGTGACGTCATGGCATTTCAAAGTAGCCTTGAGAACTTGCTTGTACCACGATTATCTTCCGTATTAAAAAAAAAGAAAAACACGTGTGATTTCCACTTGACTGAGATGCCTTGTAGATGTAAAACGGGATTGTGAAAACCGTGTGTTTGTTTGTTTGAGTGTGTGTGTGTTAGCCACCAGCGATATTCTGATGTGTGTGTGTGTGTGTGTGTGTGTGTGTGTGTGTGTGTGTGTGTGTTTTATTATTAGCCACCAGCGATATCCTGATGTGTGTGTGTGTGTGTGTGTGTGTGTGTGTGTGTGTGTGTGTGTGTGTTTTAGTCACCAACAAAACCTTCAACAACAAATAATTTTCGGTGATAAAGTCTGCTGGCAATTGCATACTTCCTCTATAGTCTTCCAAGACCTCCATGTTCATTACATCATCATTTGTGTAATCTTCTCGAAAAACTCCTCAATTTCTAAGTAAAACCCAACAACAACATTCTCAAGCAACACAAAATAAAAAAGTGTATATACAACATTCCCTTTAAAATTATCCTCTCTCTCTCTCTTTCTGTCTGTCTCTCTCTCTCTCTCCCTTTCTTTGTCTGTCTGTCTGTCTGTCTGTCTGTCTGTCTCTCTCTCTCTCTGTGTGTGTGTGTGTGTGTGTGTGTGTGCAATTTGAAACGTAATAAGTATAGCTATTCCCTTGACCTTGAAGTATAGTATATTTTGTATGTGTTTCGTGGAATGGTCAGGATGAATCAGTACCCTATAGTCTCTCTGGAACATACATACATACATACATACATACGTTTACAAAATCATCATATAACAAGTATAGTTATATTTTGATCATTCATTCCCTTGTTCAGCTGAGCGATACACGAACCTCCCCACACCCCACTCCCCACTGTGATTATATAAAAGTTTGTTGTTGTTGTTGTTGTTGTTTTGCTGTAGTAGTAGTAGTAGTAGTATTTGTTGTTGTTGATGTTGTTGCTTTTGTAGTAGTAGTAGTAGTAGTATTTGTTGTTGTTGTTGTTGTTGAAGTAGTAGTAGTAGTAGTAGTATTTATTGTTATTGTTGTTGTTGTTGTTGTTGTTCTAGTTACTACAAATAGTCTCATCACAACCTGTTCTACTGGTTTTTATCACATCTTCTGGTATATCAACAGTTACTGGCAATATTTTCCACAGGGTTTTTTCCCGGACATGTGACGAATTCGATGAAAAAAAAAAAAAACACACACACACACATACACACACCTGAATGCTAAATCCCCGTGCATGGACTGTGGGTTTTCCCTTTGGAAAATTACTAATATCACATTACATCATATATACTGGGGATGAATCAATGGAAGTATATACAGTAATTATTATGGTGAAGGGGCTACGAACTCTAAAACATTTATATTATTATTATTATTATTATTATTATTATTATTATTATTATAGTTGAGACATTGCACTGGTTAGCTTCCTCGTATGTATGTATGTATGTACAGTATGTATAGCGTCCATCACGTGTACTTAATAATGCTAAAAATGACCAGATAGTTGCATTCTGAACCAAGAGTTTCTATCCTAAAAAACATGTGTAACTTACCATATGAGAACTATATACTACTGCTACTACTACTACTACTACTACTACTACTACTACTACTACTACTACTACTACAACAACAACAACAACAACTACTACTACTCCTACTACTATATTCACACGCAGCAGGTGGAAATGAAGCGAAATGATTATGCAGCCGACTGTACAGGTGGCGTCAGGAATTAGTACACAGAGAATGGGTTAATCAATTTTGCATATTGTTACTGTAGGCATTGTTCTGCTGATTGATTCGAGTATGAGTCATATAAAATTAATAGAAAATTCTGTTGTTGTTGTTGTTAGGAAAATACTATATGCAGTGAATTGTCTTTGCTGTCACAGTGGTGTATACGAATTTCTGAGACCGACTGTACACACCTGTAATATAATAAGCACCTTGATTTATCCAAAGTATACCAGGAAACAGAACCATATAAACAAAAATAATGGTGTCCTGTTGCTTGGAATACTTTGGAGGAAACAGAACCAGATTTAACAAAAATAATGGTGTCCTTTTGCTTGGGAATAGTTTGGAGGAATAAGTTACTCAAAATATTTTTATACCATCACTGTACCACCCCCATAATTTAGGACCCTGTGATCGTGTATGAAACGTGGTGGCTTCTGTTTCCTCCTGATAATGCCAAGAAACAGGCTCCTTCAGTATGGGTGGTGTTTCGTGGTACTGTTTGAAGGACTCACTAACCTCCTATTTTCTGACTACGACACAGGGTCCCTTTAAAGAGGAAGGTCGTCTCAGGGTCGTGGGATGAAGCAAGTCGTGTTCTCTTTAAGACCGAACGACCACCAATGTAAAATAGATTCATATACAGTCATTACAGTGTGTGTTGCCATATCTGCTTGACGAAATTTCCCTCACTTCAACATCAGAATTTCCCTTTTTACCACAATTATTCCTTGTTTACTCTTGAACATTGATGGTCTTTTAGGTATTTCATCGTATAGATATTTCCCTGTTTAACTCTTGAACGAACTGTTTATTATTTCCCTGTGTGGACTTCTAAATTCCCTAAAACAGAGACATTTCCCTGCACCTGGCAACACTGTCCATGTATAATTAAGTGTATATAAATTATTATATTGGGGTTCTTTCCGTCATATCTTTTAGGTTGTTTTTTTTGTGTTAAGGAGATAGACTATATAATATAATACACTTATGATACATTGGAGTGCCTTGATTCCTCCAAAGTATGCCAGGAAACAGGGCCAGATGAACACAAATAATGGTATCCTGTTGCTTGGAATAGTTTTGTGGAGTCAGTTGCTTCAGATTTGTACCTATACTAATATATTCTACTTTCCCCTTCAGGTATATATAGCATCACATTAGTCAGTCATTTGGTTCACAAATATCTGTTCCCTTCTGAGTAAAAAATAAAAATAAAATAAAATAAATGTAATAAAATATAATGAGTGATTAAATAAAGTGTTGATCAGAAAGAATTAACCTTATATTATTATCATTCTAAGATTTCCCCCCACAAGTAAAAATAATAATAAAAGATAATAACCAAATATATAAATAAAATAAAGTGTTACAAGGAAGAATAAACCATATATTATAATAATTTTAAGATTCCACCCTCCACTTCCATTCCTTCCCTCAAACTCCTCAAAAACCCAAGCAATAACAAAAATCCATCTCGCGTGGTAGTTCAAGGTAAACTTATGTACTCAGGTAAACTCAGTGAGGATATCAACCCTTCTTTTTATAGCTATGTTCCCTTCGTCCCATCATTCAGTGTTATTATTTGGTAACCCCCAGGCAAGCCCCACCAACCCACCAACCTCCAACCCACCTACCTACCTCCAACCCACCTACCTACCTACCACCAACCCACCTACTCACTGTCTGGCCTCGTCTTCAGAGGGTATATATGTCCTACCTTGGTCTTATGTCCTGCACAACTACTTCTACCATCAACACACACACACACAACTTACTGTACTGTACTGTATATCCACCATCAAAATGAATCTGGTAAGTAATCTGTTTTATGTTGAATTTACTGTACTGTATATCTTTGTTTTGTGTATTCCTATAGTATATATTTATAGTGTTACTTTCATATTATTTTGTTACATTCAGAGTATATTGTTACATTCATAGTACTGTACATTGATACATTCAGAGTACATTGTTACATTCAGAGTACATTGTTACATTCAGAGTACATTGTTACATTCAGAGTACATTGTTACATTCAGAGTACATTGATACATTCAGAGTACATTGATACATTCAGAGTACATTGTTATATTCAGAGTACATTGTTACATTCAGAGTACATTGTTATATTCAGAGTACATTGTTACATTCAGAGTACATTGTTACATTCAGAGTACATTGATACATTCAGAGTACATTGATACATTCAGAGTACATTTGATACATTCAGAGTACATTGATATATTCAGAGTACATTGATACATTCAGAGTACATTGTTACATTCAGAGTACATTGTTATATTCAGAGTACATTGTTACATTCAGAGTACATTGTTACATTCAGAGTACATTTTCACATCATGAGTACAATTAATCACATTCTATCAGCACATTTAATCATTGAGTGTTAGTCGTATTAATTAAAGCAGTAATATTTTTTGATACATTGGAGCGTATTGTTTCCTCCAAAGTACCGTATATATTGACATGAAACAGGACCAGAGTAACATAAAAAATGAAGGGTACCACCTGTTGCATGGAGGAATCAGTTACTCCAGATTAACCAGTACTGTATTAACACCTTCATACTCTTTGTGACAATCAAGATCAGTATGAGACTCTGTGATGTATATACTCAGAATAATAATAATAACTTTACTACTACTACTACTACTACTAATAATAATAATAATAATAATAATAATAATAATGATAATACTAATACTACTAATAATAATAATAGTAATGACAATGGTTGGGTGGAAATCCTGTTAGGCCCCTATTATGTCTTTACTCTGCTGATGTGCAGTTGTAGTTTCTAAGTGGTGTAACTAAATAAGTCAACATATAGACACAAAGACACACACACACATACACACACACACAAAGACATACAGTATAGACACAAACACACACACACACAGACACATACACATACACACACAAAGACATATAGACATAAAGACACACACAATAAAAGTCATAACAGGTGTATGATGTATGTGTTACTTTTTTCAGGTTGTGTTGTCAGTGTTGCTTAGTGGACTGTTATGTCTGGCTGTGGCTCTTCCCAGTCCAGCAGCCCTAGCCCTACCCGGCCCCCTCGCCCTGCCAGCACCAGCACCCCTACCAGACCCACACGGAAGGGGGAGGGGGAGGGGAAGGGGAAGGGGCCGTGGGAGAGGAAGGTTCAACAGAGGACGTGGTCGTGGTGGTGGTGGTCGTCGCTTTGATCACCACGACCACCACTTCGGCCATCAAGCCCCTCACCATAACTTCAATCATCACAACCCCCACCACGGACACGGACACGGACAGGGATTGAGCTTTGGGTTTGGTCCAGGTCTACACGTGTCTCTCCACGGATAAGTCAAGTGTCATTAATTAATTGCCTGCCTGTCATCCAACCCTCAACTCATCCTTACACGTGCATGTTCATTTTTATAATAAATAAATATATATGATGTACAACATATACTATACAAGTTTTATTCTCTTTCTCCCCATATCATAATAATGTATGTATGTAGTTAATTAATATACAAACGTCTCTTTTCCTAAACAACTTCTTTTAACAAACTTGGCACGGATTCATTAAGGGAGTAAAAAAACTATTGACACTGTACATTAGAGCTTCTTGGATCCTCCAAAGTTTGCCATGAAACAGGACTACATGAACAAAAGGAATAGTGGCCATGCAGTTGTTGCTTGGAATAGTATAGGGGGAATCAATCACTTATTTTACTCCAGATTTACTGTACCATCAACACTGTACTGTACAACGGAGCGACATGATTCCTCCAAAGTATGCCCGGAAACAAGACCAGATGAACAAAAATAATGGAGGTCTGTTGCTGGGAATAGTTTGGAGGAATCAATGTATCTCCTAAAATGCAAAAACTGTACTCTCCCCACTTAATACAGAAAACCCAAACATGAGTTCCTTCAGCAGGATAATAATATATCTAGCCAGTTGACTCGTATAAAACAGGATATATATATATATATATATATACTGTATATGTCTCCATTGCGTGCATGTGGGAACTTGATTCACACATGCACATTTGACCACAAGAACTATATATATTATCCCGGGGTTGAAGGAAGATAAAATAAAACAATATATGAAGTCAAGGCTATCTATCCACTGTTATGATGATGGTGTTGTGTTGTGGGTATGATGGTATTGTGTTGTGGGTATAGTGGTATTGGGTATGATAGTGTGGAGTAAGGACGTTAGCCGGTATGGTATGGTGGTAGTGAGTAAGTATGGTAGTGGGTATGTTGGTAGTGTGGAGTGTGCACGGGTGATAGTGGTTGTGCAACAGTGTGGTATTGGGTGAGTATGGACAGCAGTGGGTATGGTACTGTGGTAGTGGGCGTGGTAGTGGGTGTGGTAGTGGATGTTGTAGTGTGGTAGTGGGTGAGTATGGACAGCAGTGGGTATGGTAGTGTGGTAGTGGATGTTGTAGTGTGGTAGTGGTTATGGTAGTGGGTGAATATGGTAGTGGGAATAGGGGGACAGTCTTGGGTTGGGTAGAAAGCCTGTCCCCCTATTCCTGCAACCCCCTAACCCCCCCAAAACTCCCCCAAGCCTGTCCCCCTACTCCCGCACCCCCCCAAGCCTGTCCCCTACTCCCACACCCCCTTAATATTGTACTAAAGGTAAATAAAGAAACTCGAAGGAAATAAACTAAAAACATACATGTGTAGTAAGAGCAGCAGTAGTATATAGCCTGGAGTGGTTTCAGTTTTTACCAACAGGTTTTACTTAACAATCCACCTTCTGGTCATATACGTCCCCACCAACCAACCAACCCCCTCCCTCACTCCCTCTCTCCCTACATCCCTTCAGAGCATTCCTCCCATCGACTCTCAGCCCCTCCCCCTCCTTTCCTCCCTTGTTCAATTTCAAGTTCAAGTTCAAGTTTTGGGTCCCGCAGAGGGCTGCTCGTGGGCAGCATAATATGCGGGGGATTTAGGGATCCAGGGTAGGATTAGGAAGAGGGTTAGGATAAGGGTGGATTGGGTCAGGGACTGTGGGTTGAGGATTAGGATTGGGGAGGTAATGATTGGTGATCCAATTTCTAAAAGTGTCAAGAGTGGGGCTATTAACTATATGAGATGGGAGATGATTCCACTCTTGGATGCTACGGGGAAAGAATGAGTGCCTAAATATATCAGTGCTTGTCTGGTATGTATGGTATTTTAAGTTGTGGCTGCCTCTAGTGGACCATATACTTGTAGGGTGTAGATATGTGTCTTTGTCTATGTCAACTAACTTATTTGTGATTTTGTATATCATCTGTTGTCTGTGTATTTGTCTTCGTGTTGCCAATGGGTCTAGTTTTGTGTCTTGTTTAAGCAAAGTGACTGATCACTGATGTAGTGTGTCTGTAATCATATCTGGCCCATCTTGCAGTTTTGTTTTGTATGGACTCTAATTTATTAATATTATTGTAAGTGTGTGGGTCCCAGATGGTGTTGCAATACTCTTAAGTGTGGCCGAACGAATGTGTTGTACACAATAATTTTGATGTCTGTGTTACACCTACTGAGGTTCCTGCGCAAGAACCCCAGGACCCTACTGGCTTTGGCCCTGACGCTACCTATGTGTGTGTTCCACCTCATGCAAAAGGTCTCTGATTTCTCTAAAAAAAAAAAAAAAAAAAAAAACTATGCCATGAAACAACAGATCCCCAATTATTAGTACTATACTGCATGAGGTCGTCTGTTATCTGTTTGGTATAATTATATATTTAGGAGGAGTCAGTAGCCTTCCAAATTTACTAACAAGAGAACCTCCCCTTTTTTTAAATTAATGTAAAGAGAAAAGGGAAGCTAGAGAGGAGAAATAGGAGGAGAGAAAATGAAAGAAGATGAAGAAAAAGAAAGAAGAGGAAGAAAAAGAAAGAAGATGAAGAAAAAGAAAGAAGAGGAAAGGGAAAAGAGTTAGAGAAGGAAGGGTATAGAGGACAAATAATAATATAGGTAGATGATAAAACTAAACTAAAAAGAGTTACAAAAAGGAGTGTATGATGAGTGAAACTTAACAATGAACCTCACTCACTCACCTCTCGTCTCAAATTATCCCCTGCAGCCAAACTCTCGTAATATCAACTCATAAATTTCGTGTTGGTCTGGTGGGTATGGGCTTTCCCAGTTCTTACATGGGAGGGAGGGAGGGAGGGAAAGGGTAAGGGTAAGAGGGAGGGAGGGAGTGAGGAAAGGAGGGAGGGAGGGAGGGAGGGAGGGAGGAAGTGGAAGGGGAAGAGGATGGGTAAGTGAACCAGGGGAAAACATACGGCAAATGGCTGGTATAGAGTATTATTATACACTACAACCTTTCAAACTTTGTATCTAGGTCTTGTTGAAGTTTCGAATCATTTGACATACTATAGTGAACCAATTACAACGCTCTCCCCTTAATACTCGATCAAGATATTCGAAGCAAGCCTGGATATACACATTTTGGATTGCGAGTGTACAATGTGTTGCAGATACATGAAACAAACATACTGTATGTATATATGTATATATTTTAAACGGGATAGGAGATAATTATGATTAAATGAGGAAGAAGGTGAGAGATATGATAAAGACAGATGAAGAGAAAATATAGAACATGACGAATAGGAAGGACAGATTGAAAGAGTGAGGAGATATGAAGGAAATAAGGAATAATGGTGAGATATGATAAAAATTGATGAGAACTGATAGAACTATATAGAATGGACTGATGGAAAGAGTGAAATCTCAGGAAACAAGAAAAACAAAGATGAGAGAAACGAAAAATACAGGCAGGAGCAGATGTAAAATGAATGGAGGTCGAGGGAGTACAAACAAAAAATAATAAATAAATAACAGAATTAAAGAAAGAGATAAAATAGACCTGATATGGAGGGAAGGAGGAGGAAAGAACGGGTTGATGACTGGGAAAACCCAAGGCTGTATGTATATGATGAAAACCGTCTTGTCCAACGGTAATAAAAGTTAGAGGTATATAATGCTGCCCTGGAGGGATTGGGGAACTCCCTCTCGTGTATTGCATATTTGTATACAGCCATGATTGATAGTGCTGCACCAGGCCACCAGGGTCCGTCCAAGAATTGTTGGAGAGCAACTGAACACCGTTCGAAAAGTGAGTCTTCTAAACCTCTCTCAACGTTAACATTGGTGTGGAAAATTCACAGAGGGGCTTTCATATAACATTAGTTTTCTTAATGTATAGTTGCAGACATATGAAATAGATACACATGAAACTTTTACTTGAGGAGGGAGTTAATGAAGAGGTAGTGTTGGTAGATCAGATTATAAACTATCATCATGTCCTTTCGGGGGGATTGGGGCTGTTGATAATTCCGCATTTGGTAATTGTACTTATTTAGAGAATCCTGAGTGTACAGTACTGCTTAGAAGTTGATTAACACACACACACAAACAATATTATTACGCATATATATATATATATATATATATATATATATATATATATATATATATATATATATATATATATATATATATATATATATTATCGTCTCCCATTCCTACATAATATTATGCCTACTCTGTGTAACTTGCTAAACTTAACACTTTTTAAGGGGATAGTATACCGGTACTTTGGGTACATTGGAGTACCTAGATTCCTCCAAAATATGTCAGAAAAACAGGAACAAGTTAACAGATATGAGGAAGGGAGTTCTGTTGCTTGAAATAGTTTAGAGGAATCATTTGCTCCATATCTATCAGCAGTACCGGTATACTACCTAGGCTTCACCCCCCCCCCCCTTTAACCTTTGATGCTGCTACCTGTGTTTTTCCCCAAGGTCAGAGAGGGAGTGGAAATACCATTGGTAATAGGAAGATTCTGAACGTGTTATCTCTCTCACGATCATAAGACTTGTTTAACCCTAGTGGCAAACTATCCTTGGCATGAGGCCTCACAGTCAAACCAACATCATTATCATAATTATTTTTCTCTTTGTCTCACCATCCAAATATCCAGCAACACTCTGCTTCCATCGTAGTAAATATTTTGGTATATGAGTTTGCAGCACCTCATAATAATAATAATATCCTGCAACTACTTTCCTTCCATCGTAGTAAATGTTTTGGTATATGAGTTTGCAGCACCTCATAATAATAATAATATCCTTCAACACTTTTCCTCTATCGCAATAAATGTTTTGGTATAAGTTTGCAGCACTTCATAATATTAGTAATATCCTGCAACTACTTTCCTTCCATCGTAGTAAATGTTTTGGTATGAGTTTGCAGCACCTCATAATAATAATAATAATATCCTGCAACTACTTTCCTTCCATCGTAGTTAATATTTTGGTAATATAGAACAACACATGTATAATATTGCAGTACATCATAATAATAATAATCTGCAACACTTTCCTTCCATTGTGCAACTAATTCAGTATCATATCTAAATATAATCATACAACACCTTGTTGTGTATAAACGTACCGACGTATAATACATATCAAACGACGCTAACAACACATCAAATAACAATTAATGGAACAACAAGGCAACGTAAACAAAACGAGAAAAAAAATACTGCAAGAAATTACAAAAGACAACAAACCCACAACAAAAACAAATAATTAACAAATAACGAGAAAAACAACAACAACAATGGGATGACAAGGCAAAGTAAATAGATAACGAAATAAAAATAATTAAATAAAAAATAAATTAACATAAGAAAAGGCAAAACAAGTCAACAAATCCGCACCTAAACAAATATTAATTAAGGATAGAATATACCGGTAATTATACACTTTTGGTACATACATACATTGGAGCACCTTGATTCCTCCAAAGTATGCCAGGAAACAGTAAAAATTTAATTAACATAAATAATGGTGGCCTGTTGTTGCTTGGAATAGTTTTGAAGGAATCATTTGCTCCAGATTTAACAGATGAGGGATCGTATTCAAAAACATTAATTTGTGGTGCGTACGATGGCGTGGTACCGATACGATGGCTCCATAGACAAGGAATTGAGCCATCGTACCGGCACCACACCATCGTATGCACCACAGATGTACTTGAATATGATGGCCCGTGAAAACCTGAATGAATAATTATCAATAAACATCATCTATTTAATATTTATTGTATTTACCTTATATCTGTGGATGCTGTGGCTTATATATCCTTCAGAACAGCTTCTTCTCTAATGCAAGCACCACCAGAAGCACTCAAAACACACAAACACCCGCGAAAACAGCACTTAAATAACAGAAAAACACAATAAATAAACACTGTAGTCACTCTTGTGTTTACTGTTTACATTATGATTTCCCGCCAAATTAATAAAAGTCAAGCGAGGAACGTAATGTAAATAAACCATAATTAAAATTTTATTAGGCATATTATATCACGAGTCACTATTATATATTTGATAATGATGATAATAATATAAGTTTTAAAACGATATAAGGATTGTGGGTATGAAATATAGCTGAAATATATTTTGTCATTATATGTAAAAGATGTTCAATTGATTCTTATGTAGATTGTCATTGCATCACTTTATTCAGCTATTTTTTATGATGCAAAAATATTGAAAGGTGAATTAGATAATTTTATGGTATATTTAGACAAACGCAACATTGAAAAATTATTATAAATGCTGCCTAATATGGATAATGTAAAAACTGGAGGTTATGTCACCGGCCGCCATATTGCCACACACAAAACACCACAGAGAGAGAGAGAGAGAGAGAGAGAGAGAGAGAGAGAGAGAGAATAGCAGATAACACCATAGAGAGAGAGAGAGAGAGAGAGAGAGAGAGAGAGAGAGAGAGAGAGAGAGAATTTGAAGATGACACCGTGAGCGTGTGATTTAAAAACAAACCCATCATATTATTTCCCCAAAAGCCAAGGACAGGAAAAGGATAATTTCGTGGGAGTGTGTGTGTGTGTGATGAGGATAGGTTCATGTGTGTGTGTGTGTGTGTCCTCATGATTGTGTGTGTGTGTGTGTGTGTGTGACCTTGAAAACAGCTGGGTTAATCCAGGGTAAAACCAAAACATATAAAATCATGTATGTATGTATGTGTGTGTGTATGTATGTATTGTATGTATGTATGTATGTATGTATTTCATGTATGTATGTATGTATGTATGTATATATGTAGTGTACAGTCTCGAGAAATAATCCCTGGCCCACCTACCTGCTGTGTCAAAGTTCGAAATCTAACTGAAGCATATGTTAAGATTGTTTCGAAACGTGTGTGTGTGTGTGTGTGTTTTCTGATCATCTATCCATCCATCTATCTACCTCCCTCTTCCATCCATCCATCTATCCACCACCTCCACTTTCTTCTCCTCCCAGTTCTCTCTCTCTCTCTCTCTCTCTCCCTTTCTCTAGGCTAAATAATCTATATCCATTTCGGAAAGCGGGGAATTTGGGTAAATAATAATTATAGAAAAATATAAATGTCTATGATAAATTTATTACGTTTTCTATATACGTACTATTATAGAGAACGATAATATATAAGGGAGCACCAACAAGATATACTTTTAACGCGATATAGGTTCTAAAAAGATATTAAAAGAATAGGGTGAAAGACTGATTGATTATTTATTGTTCATCTACAGAAACAAAAAGCAAGAACACAAATAACATATAATACCAAATCATAAAGCAAAGGAAATAAAGGAAATAAGGAAACGACAGAAGGAAGGAAATAAGTGAATGAAGGAAGGAAATATGAAAAGAATAGAGCAAAAGCCTATTACAAACACACACACACACACCTAAAAACTGCTAACACCAAAATTTAAGCTAGATTTAGGGAATAATAGGTGGTGGTGGTAAATCTGGAGCAAATTATTCCTCCAAAATGATTCTAGGCAACAACAGACCACCACCATTATTTTTGTTCATCTGGTCATGTTTTTTTTGTTTTGTTTTTCGTGTTAAAGGATGTTGTCAGAAAATTGGAACCCAACCAACACAACCTAACTCAACCTAACCCAACTCCAACCTAACCTAACCTAACCTAACCCAACCCAAACTAACCTAACCTAAACCAAACTAACCTAACCTAAACCAAACTAACCCAACTCCAACTTAACCCAACCTAACCTAAACCAAACCAAACTAAACTAACCTAACCTAATCCAACCCAAACCCAACCCAACTCCAACCTAACCTAACCTAACCTAAACCAACCTAAACAAAACTAACCTAACCCAACTCCAACCTAACCCAACCTAAACGAGAGGATATACAGGAGCAGATGCAATGCCACAGTTGTTGTTGTGATTCCGTGCCATCTTGATGTAACCCTGGTCACCCCAAGTCGACCCCCACGAGTTCTTCACCAGCCAGTAGTCGTAACCCAGTTGTCGTCCGTATCCCACCACCAGGGCACCGTGGCTCAGTTGGGTACTAGAGCAATGGGGGTCGTAGTATATACCTGAAACATTAATGGGCTGATATAATAATGGGGGTAAGATTTTAATTGGGGTGAGATAATAATGGGGGTCGTAGTAAATACCTAAAACATTAATGGGATGAGATAATAATGGGGATGAAATTTTAATGGGGATGAGATTCTAATGGGGGTCGTAGTAAATACCTAAAACATTAAAATACGAAGTGAGATAAAAATGGGGGTGAGATTCTAATTCCCCCTTTAAATAAACAGATACTGTATATAAATAATTCTCCATATATATTAATACTAACCTACCCTTTAATTAAACAGGTATATATAATAATAATAATAATAATAATAATAATAATAATAATAATAATAATAATAATAATAATAATAATAATAATAATAATAATAACAACAATAATCACCCACCCACCATGAGTGTAATAATGGAAGGATGAGAGTGAATAATAATAATAATAATAATAATAATAATAATAATAATAACAATAATAATAATAATAATAATAATAACAATCACCAACCCACCATGAGTATAATAATGGAAGGTTGAGAGTGAAGCATCAATGGCCACAGCTACTGGTCCTATGGTAGCCACGGCTGACATAAGGGCCTTCTCATCCCCTGGGGTTATAGAGGTGTAGCCCTTCACTCGTGCTACTGACGCGGCGGGATGGTACCGACACACATTGTTCTGTGATGGGAGGTGTTAACTAGTTGGGATTATAATTATACTCCCTCTCTCTCTCTCTCTCTCTCTCTCTTTCTCTTTCTTTCTCTCTCTCTCTCTCTCTCTCTCTCTCTCTCTCTCTCTCTCTCTCTCTCTCTCTCTCTCTCTCTCTCTCTCTCTCTCTCTCTCTCTCTCTCTCTCTTACACACACACACAGGCCTAAAATTTTCTTCTATGACTGCAATAATTATACTATCGATTATACTCTCTCTTTCTCTCTCTCTCTCTCTCTCTCACACACACACAAACACACAGGCATAAAATTTCCTTCTATAACTGCAATAATACTCTCTTTCCCTCTCTCTCTCTCTCTCTCTCTCTCTCTCTCTCTCTCTCTCTCTCTCTCTCTCTCTCTCTCTCTCTCTCTCTCTCTCTCACACACACACACACACACACACAGCTACCCACCCTGGCCTCGTATGGATAAGACAACTCGCTATCGATGCCATTGTTCTGCATGATATAAGTGTAAGCATAGTCCATCCTGCCCCCGTGACAACCATAACACAGATGACAACAATCCACCAGGTTCTGCTCCGAGAGACTCATGAGGTGGCGGGAGTAGCGGAACAATTGACCTTCCAACGACCCAGTCTGTTTGTATATAGATGGAGAAATAGAAAGGAAAGAAAAGTGTTAGCTACATATCCACACAAGCATATCACACACACACACACACACACAGCATATGAACACACAAACACACACACCATAAACATAAGAAGCACAAATCTCTTTACAATACAATATAATTATAGAACAAAAAAGGGTACAGTACACAAACTAAATACCATAAACACAATTGTCCCTCACCGTAGCGAAGGCCCATCCTGAGGCACACTGACCCTGACTCTTGACCCCTGTGACGGCACCCTTAGTTCTCCAGTCGACGGTAGATGGCAGCACTACATCTTCATCAGGGGGTAGGTAGGTGGTCGTGTTGTGGTGTTGTTGTTGTTGGGAGGGATCACTTAACCCGGTCAGTGTCGAGGTGATTTCTCGGGGTAACTGTGTGTGTGTGTGTGTGTGTGGTTGTGTGTGTGTGTGTGTGTGTGGTTGTGGTTGTGTGTGTGTGTGGGGAGGAGGGGAGGGGTGTTTGTGTGTTTTTGTGTGTGTGTGGGTGGTGTGTTTGTTTGGGAGGGTGTGAGGGGGGAGAGGGGGTGTTTATTTATTTGTGTGTAGATGTGTAGGTGGGTGTGAGGGTATGTGTGTGTTTATGTGTGTGATGTGTGTGTTTGTGTGTGTGTAGGTGGGTGTTTGTGTGTGTGTGTGTGTGTGTATTAAAGAAAGTATTATTATTATTATTATCAAGGAGAAATGAATGATAAAGATATACCCATTCTATCACAACATACTTTATTATAATTATACAGAATAAGTCACAACCACTCACTCACAACCACTCAATCACGACCTATATTCAATTTACACTCACTCACAACCCACCACCCACTCCCCACTCACAACTCCACACTCACTCAATCACCACTCACTTAATTTCCACTCACTCAATCACCACTCACTCAATTCCACTCACTTTTACATCACCCCCCACCCCCCACTAACTCACTCACACACACCCACCCCCCACCCACTCTGTCACCCAAAACCCACCCCCCACCCCCCACTCACTCACACACACCCACCCCCCACTCACTCTGTCACCCCCCACCCACCCCCCACTCACTCTGTCACCCCCCCCCCCCTCACTCACCTTGTCACTGAGATGGTTTACTGTCATCCTGTACGAGGTTAGGTTCTGTACATAGAGTTGGTTGTGTTGTACGATGGTGTGTCTGTTTTGTAGCCAGATCTCTCGTCGTAGTCTCTCCTCCACCTCACTCCCATACTCCTTACGGTACTCCATCTGTGTGTGTGTGTGAGAGAGAGAGAGAGAGAAAGAGAGAGAGAGAGAGAGAGAGAGAGAGAGAGAGAGAGGGCATGGTTAGTTATTTCATTTTATCATGGATGTGTGTGTGAGAGATTATGGTTAGTTGTTTTATTTTATCATGAATGTGTGTGTGTGTGTGTGTGTGTGTGTGTGTGAGAGAGAGAGAGAGAGAGAGAGAGAGAGAGAGAGAGAGAGTAAGGTTAGTTATTTCATTTTACCATGGATGAGAGAGTGAGAGAGAGAGAGGAAAAAAATATATAAATTGTTAGATAGATAGCGAGACAAATAACAGACATACAGACAGACAAACAGAAAGGAAGGCTACAGTGATTCCTCCTAGTTTAGTTAATTAATAATAAAGAGTAACATTTTGGACCTCGATATGGAATAGATAACTATGTCCAGAGTCGTGATTTTATAATAATAAAAAAAATAATAATAATAATAATGATAAATATAATGATTATGATAATAAAAATTCATACTAAAAATAATAATAATAATATTAATAATGATATTAACAATAATAATCTCTTCGTCTCTTCAATAACAATAATAAAAATAATAACAATAGTAACAACAACAACAATAATATCTTCGTTTCTTTAATAATCTATATATCTAAATGAAGAGACTCTGTTTGTGTGTCATGCTATACAAATTGTCATGTGACCACCTACAGCGTCAGGAATTCACACAGTGAGGGGGGAAAGAGGATATTTTCGTCACAAAAAACACCCCACTAATTACTTAATTACACATACTTCACTTTTATCGTACGCCTGGCAACCCACTCGGTTTGTTTATTTACATTCCACGCTTCTTTTGGTCTAATAATAATAATAATAATAATAATAATAATAATAATAATACATAAATGAATAACTCACCTTATAAAGTTCCCATTCATCTTGGAGGAGAGTATTGGAGGAGGAAGAGGAGGAGGAGGAAGAGGAGATAAGGTTGGAGGAGATAGAAGTGGTGGAGTAGACTGGCATCATCATCACCATCACCATCATCATCACCATCACCATCATTACACTTTTCTCCATCATTTTCACCATCTACGGAAAGGAGGGAGGGAGGGGGGATTATAATGGTGATATATATATATATATATATATATATATATATATATATATATATATATATATATATATATATATATATATATATATATATATACATGCATACATACAAAGGCTACATATATACATACATACATACAGACAGACACAAACACACACACAAACACACCATGGCATATCAACAAAGACTATTCTGAGCACTTCAACAAAGACTCTCCTATCTCTACTGATAACAAGATGAGTTTTCTTTAATTAAAATATTTAAGGAGTGACTAGGCAGCTTCTTTTCTCTCTCTCTTTCTCTCTGTATCTCTCTCTCTCTCTCTCTCTCTCTCTCTCTCTCTCTCTCTGTACATGTAGTTTATTTTATAAGACTCTTCTACATCTCTCTGGATCAACCATCATTGCTTTTCATAATGTAACTTTCCCTATTGTCCAAAGAAATACACGAGAAATTCTTAGTTTAATACCCTCTGAAAATGAACCTCCTACGTTTGGCAGCTCTTAAGTCAGTGTCTCTAGGCGGATATAGTCTCGCCCGGCATCCCAATGTAAACACAAGTAGTTTTTTACCTTTATTTAATACTGTCAGTTAATTTTCTACCTTCCTGCATATGCCAAGTGGTTTAGTTAAGGCTACGGCACGTCGGTTTAGTAGTGACAATGAAATATACTTGCAATATTTCAGATAATGATTGATTGCACCACTTTCTATAGATCATGATGCAAGACTCCACAAATTTCAATTATTTTCAGTATTTTCTCCACTAAATGAAATCTTAGTGTGAAACCAGAGTAAACATCAAACACAGTGTATAAAAACGGGAAACACAAACACACACAAATACACATAGGCATACATACATACAGTACATACCTCCCAAAACAGACAGACAGAATCACAGGAAACCGCCGATATATATTATTTTCTGTTACCACACACACACACACATATATTACTTTGATAATACCGTGGTTTATACTAGCCACAGCGTTCATGGATGGCTACAGAATACATGAGGGTGTGTAGCTGCTTAATTAACACAACCCAATACAAGCAAGCACACAGCATCACAATAACAAAAAAACACAGTTAACACACACCCACCTCACGTCACCCAGCAAGCAACAACAACAAACCACCCCGAACCTCGTCAACTTCTCCACTACAACCAAACAACCAGGCAAGGCAACCACCCACCCAGACCTACCAACCAACCCCCCTCAACCCCGCTCCCCCTATCATATCATCCCCCCCTATCAAATCATTCCTCCTCCCTACCATCTCATTGCTCTTATCAATACACTTCTTATCTCTTATAACTACTGTGTAATCGGAATTCGGAACTCTATTATTATTATTATTATGTAGACCAACAACATGTGAAAGAAACCAATCAATTAATTAAGGGATTTTATTATTAATATTATTAATTAAAATACATCTTAATTATGCAGTTTGTAGTAGGCCTATAGATAGCATATATGTTTTAATGTCCAGGTACCATACTAAAAATTAAATAAATAATAATAATAATAATAATAATAATAATAATAATAATAATAATAATAATAATAATAATAATAATAAATAATGGTGTATTGTCTGTTGCTTGGATTAAATTGGTGCATGCAGTGTTAAATTTATTACATATATATATACAGTATATATATATTTATACTAAGTCTTATTTTAAGGGACTCTGTGATCGTGTATGAAGTTTGGAGGCTTCTGATTCCTCCTGACCATGACACGACAAAAATCTCCTTCTATCTAGGCGTGTGTTTCGTGGCAATATTTGAAGGACTCATTTATCTCCAGTTTTCTGACTATATAACAGAGGGAGGATCATATGAGGTATATATAATTAATGGGTTTTTATGTATATAATAAATTAATTGTGTACCTCTCTCTCTCTCTCTCTCTCTCTCTCTCTCTCTCTCTCTCTCTCTCTCTCCACCATTACACACACACTCTCTTTCCCCACCATTACTCTCTCTCTCTCTCTCTCTCTCTCTCTGTCTCTCTGTGTCAGCATGTTATCATTAGGGTTTGTTGATCCAGAGTGTATCCAAGTCATCAATAGTATCAGGCAGGTTAGCATCAAGAGTTTCCGGGAGTGGCAGGAGTGTGAGGCCTCCACACACTGACACACATCCTAGCAACACTGAAGGAAGCCACTTGGGTACTGTATCACTCTGCAACAACAACAACAACAACAACGACAATAGATAAATAGATAAAATAAATAACTTGATATGTGTAAGAAATTATCCTGGAAGAGTCAATATATTAACTGTGTTACTATTATTAATATCATTATTATTAGTAGTAGTAATAGTAGTAGTAGCCTAGTATATTCATCATAATTACCATTATTATTATTATTATTATTATTATTATTATTATTATTATTATTATCATTATTATTATTATTATTAACCTACAGGTGAGTCAGCAATATAAGGAGCAATGCCAGCAGCCGTCCTCGTTCCCAGCCTCATCAGTGACTTCCCCTGCATCCTCACCTCAGTCGGCTGCAGTTCCGCCTGGTACACCATCATTATTGACCTCACTCCACTCACGGTTAACTTGCCCAACATTGCCAAAGTCATTATTAACCACGGCATTTCTTTTTTGGGGGGAGAGAGAGACGAAAAAATGAGAGAAGGAATGAGAGAGAGAGACGGTAAAAATGAGAGAGAGAGAGAGAGAGAGAGAGAGAGAGAGAGAGAGAGAGAGAGAGAGAGAGAGAGAGAGAGAGAGAGAGGAATTGATTAAAATGAATCTACATAATATTATATGATGTGGGAGACAAAATTTTAAGTTATTGATTCCCCCAAACTATTCCAATTGGAGCGCCTTGATTCCCCCAAAGTATGCCAGGAAGCAGACCCAGATGAAGAAAAATAAAGGTATCCTGTTTTTTTTTTTTTTTTTTTTTTTTTTTTATGATCCGACACTGGACATAGGCTTAATCAAGCCCGTTATCGTGGCCCAGGTCAACTGATACTCACACACACACACGTCACGACGTCCGAACTGGCACTCAGCCACAGAGAGAGGGAAGCGAGGGTTATTCCCAAATACTGCAGTTGTTATGGTACCAGCGAGGGTGTTTTTACGACGTTCGGTGGCCTTATAGTTAGTGCCTGATACTCAAATCGGAAATTATATTCTCAGGCCCTTACCTAAGAGGATCAATCTCCCGACTTCTAGGTTATGAGTCCAGGACACTAACCACTCGGCCACCTCCCCTACTATGAAAAACCCAGCCAAACGACAAACCAACACAAACACAAACCAACACACAAACAAACCTGTTGACACGAACGAGAGTGAAAAACAAAGCCAAACAAACCACACAACACAACACAAACAAACAAAACAAACATCACAAACAAACCTCTTGACACCATCGAGAGTGAAATGAGCGAGACCCCACACACAGATGAAAAACCCAGCCAAACAAAAAACCCAAACAAACCACACAAACACAAAACACAAACAATCCAAACCTCTTGACACGACCGAGAGAGTAATGAGCGAGACCCCACAGATGAAGAACCCAGCCATCACGGGGACCTTCCTGCCAAAACGTTCGATGATAAAGACAGACAGAGTGTAGCCAGGAATCTCCACCAGACCACTGAGGACCATGTAGAGGTAAGGGTCGACTCCGTGTAGGTTGTTCCCGCTTAGGTTCAGTCCCACGAGTACTAAATTCATGGTGAACCCGCTTATACACATGAGAAACGTCACTTGTCTAATCTTGGGGGTCCTGTGTTGTGTTGTGTTGTGTTGTGTTGTGTTGTGTTGTGTGTTGTGTTGTGTTGTGTTGTGTTGTGTGTGTTGTGTTGTGTGTGTGTTATTATTATATATCATGCATCATTGTTTTGTTTTGGTGTGGGAAGGAGGGAGAGAAGAAAATGATTAGTTACAGGAGTCTTGTTTGTTTGTTTGTTTGTTTGTTTGTTTGTTTGTTTGTGTGTGTGTGTCTATTTGTTTTCTATGTTTTCAATAATATATAGTAACTCATGGTGTGTTTGTGTGTGTGTGTGTGTGTGTGTGTGTGTTTGTGTTTTTACAATAACATATAGCATCGTATGATAACTAATTTCATTATTCTATTTATATTGTGTGTGTGTGTGTGTGTGTTGCCTCTCCTAGTTAATTTATTTCACACACAGACACACACACACAAACACACACACACACACACAAAACAAAAGACCCCATCAAACCAGGGTCACATAGCACAAGGTCAAGGAAGGTCAAGGAAGGTCAAGGAAGGTCAAGGAAGGTCAAGGACGGTCACCTAAAAAGTCCAGCCATGGGTATAGTGCCGTATTTATTCTTCTTGTTGTTTTTGTTGTTTTCTAGGTTCTTGTTGTTGTCGTCGTCTTTGTTGTTGTGGGTGGGGGTGGTGGTCGTGTTCTTAGAAGGTTGTACACTGCAGCTCTGTGGGTACATCAACACACACACACACACACACACACACACACACACACACAAACACACAAAAGTTGTATTCATATAAGTATTAGTAGTAGTAGTAAAAGTATTGTTGTTGTTGTTGTAGTAGTAGTAGTAAAAGTATTGTAGTAATAGTTGTAGTAGTAGTAGTAAAAGTATTGTAGTAATAGTAGTAGTAGTAAAAGTATTGTAGTAATAGTAGTAGTAGTTGTTGTAGTAGTAGTAGTAATATTATTGTAGTAGTAGTAATAGTAGTAGTAATAATAGTAATAGTAGTAGTATAGTAACCATCACGTATGTTTCATGAATGACTAACAGTATAATATTACCTAAACCAACCACTGTGTTTATATGTGTTGACCACCCCCTGGCCCCTGCCCTACCCTGCCCTACCCTACCCTGCCCTGTCTTACCCTACCCTGTCCTTCATTACCCTACCCTGTCCTTCATTACCCTACCCTGTCCTTCCCTTACCCTTCCTTGTCCTACCCTACCTTCCCCATCCTTCCCTTACCCTACCCTGTCCTTCATTACCCTACCTTATCCATCCCTGTCCTACTTTACCCTACCCTACCCTAACCTAACCTTTCCTCCTCTTCCCTTCCCTACCCTTCCCCTGCCCTACCCTACCCACCTCCTCCTGTGCAGATGTCATGAAGTGCCTGAGGGTGTCGTCAGGAGGTAATGTCACCTTGTTGAGTCTTGCTGCCCTAGACAACACCTTGAGGGCTCTCTCGTGGTGACCCATTACAATCAACCAACGGGGTGACTCGTCCATCAGGCTGTTGTTGTTGTTGTTGGTGTTATTATGGTTGTTATTATTATTATTATCGTTATTTTTATTATTGTTATTATTATTATTATTATTATTATTAATATTATTGTTATTGTTATTATTATTATTATTATTATTAGTAGTAGTAGTTTTGTTTTTATTAGCATTATCATATTATCATTGTAATTATTATTATGATTGATTTTACTATTATTATTATTAATAATATTATTATTATTATTATTATTATTATTATTATTATTATTATTATTATTATTATTATTATTATTATTATTATTATTATTATTATTATTATTATTATTATTATTATTATTATCATCAACATTATCATCATCAATATCATTATGAAACAGATATTATTATAAATGCCTTCTTGACTTACTAGAGATACACCAACATGAGTAGGAATGGAAAGGACACGGCCATCTGAAGGTTCCTCCAATCCCGGATGAAATAAGCAATACCACCCCAACCCATAACACCCACAGCCCTTGGTAACCCTACAAGGATACCAACACGAGTACGATACTTCACCTCACTCACCTCCAACGCTGTAAAAAGGCTTAGTATTAGTAGTAGTAGTAGTAGTAGTTGATGTTGTTGTTGTAGTAGTAGTAGTGGTAGTGGTAGTAGTAGTAGTAGTTGTAATAGTAGTAGTAGAGGTAAGCCTGTCTGCATGTGAGGTTTTTGGGTCCCCAAACTTAGCCCCACCCCACCCCCCACCCTCGTATACCCAGGCCCCACAATACCAATCCCCCCCACCCATACTAACCAATGAGGTAGGTGGTGGCTGAGAAGAAAAGCCCACTGATGAAACGAAAGAAGAGTATGGCTTCAAATGACTCCAGGAAACTGATGATGGTGATACTGAAGGTGGACAACAATATTACCACCGTCAACTCAACCTTCCTACCCAACCTGTGGATCGTAGAAAGAAGACAACTATATATATTATTTGGATTGAAGGGGAGATTCTTCTGTCACATTTTTTCATATTTTTCTTAATTTGTTTTTTGCTCGTTTTGAATCATTTTTCCACTATCTCTCTCTCTCTCACTCAAACACACATACACACACACACACACACTCTTGTTATTGTTGGTGGTGTTGGTGAATGGGAATTAAGGTTTCTGATTCACTCAAACTATGCCAAGAGAAAAAACAAAACAAAACAGATCCTCTATTAGTCTCATTGAGGCACCGTGTCTGTTTTATGGCCCAGTTATAGGAGGAATTAGTAGCCTTCCAATTTCCTAACAACAAGAAAATCTCCCCTGAAGTTAATTGTATAATGTTGATGGTAGTAAATCTGGAGCAACTGATTCCTCTAAACTATGCCAAGCAACAAACATCATTATTTTTGTTGTTGTGGTCCAGTTTCCTGACATACTTTAGAGGAATCAGGACGTTCTATGGTTCCAAAAAATAGATGACCCCATTATTTAAATAGAGGGGGTATAAACTCCTATAATTTGACACATTTGAGGGCTACTGTTTCCTCCAAAGTACACCTGGAGACAAAACACCTCAGCCTACGAGTGGGGGGATCAATTTTGTTTTTGTTTGTTTGTTTGTTTGTTTGTTTGTATTGGAGTGAAGTTTGGTGGAATTTGATAAGGAGGAAGGGGTTGTGTTGTTGTTGTTGGTAAAGGAGAGGTTGTTGTAGTTGTTGGTGGTAAGGAAGGGGTTGTTGTTGTTGTTGGTAAGGAATGGGTTGTGTTGTTGTTGTTGGTAAGGAAGGGGTTGTGTTGTTGTTGTTGGTAAGGAAGGGGTTGTGTTGAGTTGGTAAAGGAAGGGGTTGTTGTTGTTGTTGTTGTTGTTGGTCACCTGTCAGACACATATCCCATCACTGGTGCCCCTACAATGTTACTGAAGAAGACGAGACTTTGGAAGGTGGCTCTGAGGGAAGCTCGACCACACACCAAGTCAAACTGCAAAGGAAAGTATAATATGATCATTGTTGTTGTTGTTGATTATGAGGGAGACGTGGGGGATTTTGTATATTAAGAGGAGAGTATACTTTTGATAGATTGGAGTGCCTTGATTCCTCCAAAGTATGCCAGGAAACAGACCCAGATGAAGAAAAATAATGGTATCCTGGTGCCTGGAATAGTTTGGAGGAATAATAATCTCCTAAAATGTCAAAAGTATACCTTCCCCTTAATTAAAAGGTCATACATTTGGAACGAAGTCAAGCCAAACCTGACCTGACCTATAACCTAGCCTAACTTAACCCAATAAAACCTGATCAACCCAAACCTAACCTAAACTCACATGATTAGACAATATTTAACCAGACCAGACGTAATCAGACCTGACCTGACCTAACCTAACCTACTCTAAACTCGCCTACTTTGACCAAACGTAACCAAACCAAACCTAACCTGACCTGACCTGACCTGACCTCTGAGGTGAGTGTGGTGGTGTAGACAGAAGTGTTGAAGTGCCACTTGGTGCACGGCTCCTCCTCCTCCAAACCCATCAAGTTGTTCCTCCAGTAACTGCAAGAATCTCTGGAGAAGGCGTGAGAGAGAGAGAGAGAGAGTGTGTGTGTGTGTGTGTGTGTGTGAGAGAGAGAGAGAGAGAGAGAGAGAGAGAGAGAGAGAGAGAGAGAGAGAGAGAGAGAGAGAGAGAGAGAGAGAGAGAGAGAGAGACACTATTGCTTAAAATATAAAAAACATACAACACTAATAATATTATAGGTTATAAAATTAATACATACTGAAATATTGACTATACTGTAAAAACTGTCCATAAACTCATTCAATGAATACATACATACCCATACGTATACATAATACATACATATATTAAACATACTGAACTTAATTAAGGGACCCTGTGATGTAGTCAGGAAAATTGGAGGTAAATGAGTCCTCCAATTATTACCACGAAACACACACACCTACATTATTATATGGTAGGAGCTTGTTTCGTGGCATGGTTAGGAGGAATCAGAAGGCATCAATCATCATCATACACGATCTTGACATGACTATAGCTTGTTCCAAAACTTAAAAAAAAAAAAAATTAGCTTGTGTCAGACTAACTAAACTAACCTATGCCTAACCTAAACTAATCTGTCCCAACTATAGCTACCATAACTAAAATATTGGTGTACTTACTGTGATATTTGTGTGACGTTGTGGTGTGATGGAGGGAGGCAGGTGTAGTCAAGTGGAGGAGCCATAAACACCACACTTAGTGACTGGGATTGGCCAAGTAGATTCCCTGTTCATGTATAAAAAAAATAAATATATACAGTACATGAATGGGTGGTACAGCCCAGGTGAAAGATACTTGTCCCATTTGAGTAATCAGTGTCTATTATCAGGCACTTTCTTTTTATTACCATCCTCAATATTGACTTCTGCCCCTGATGTCTCCTATTTGGCACTAAGCAACTTGATATTGGTAGAATTTGACCATCTTTCACTTGGGCTGTACCACCCATTCGTGTGTCTAACTGTACAGTTGACAAAATATAAATGGCGATAAAGTTTGATGTAATGTTCAGTATATTAATGTTCATATAAATTATATAATTCATTCCTTTAAGGGGGTGTGGGAGTAGGGGGCAGGCTTGGGGGGGCGGGGGGGGGGTTGTGGAAATAGGGGGATAGGCTTGGGGTGGGTAGAAAGCCTGTCCCTCTTTTCCCGCACCCTCCTAGCCGCCCCACTAATCCTCCCGCATCCTCCCGATCCCCCAAAACAACCCTACCCCCCAAGCCTGTCCCCCTATTCCCGCACCCCCATAAGTGGACGAAGTGGGGGGATCTGCTTAAGATTTGACACATGCTAAATGAAGCTATTTATGAATAATTAATATTTTTCTTGGATGTCGTACATGGTAAACATGAGTAAGTCACATATATTATAACACAACATAGTCACAGCAACACACATGCACATAAAACACACAACAATATGAAATAGATTTAGTTAAGGGGGTGCGGGAGTAGGGGACAGGCTTGGGGGGGGGGGGTGCAGGAGTAGGGGGGACAGGTTTGGAGGTTTTTTGGGGGTGTTAGGGGGTTGCGGGCATAGTGGGACAGGCTTTCTACCCACCCCAAGCCTGTCCCCCTACTCCTGCACCCCCCAGTCCCCCCCCAAGCCTGTCCCCTACTCCCACAGCCCCTTAAGATGTTTTGCGTGAAAGATGGATGAAAATGACTCGCACCAATAATGGGGAAGTATTGTGTAGGTAAATCTGGAGCAAATGATTCCTCCAAACGATTCCAAGCAACAGAACACCATTACTTTTGTTCATCTGGTCCTGTTTCCTGGTATACTTTGGAGGAATCAAGGCGCTCCAATGTAACAAAAGTGAATTACCCTCTTTTAATCATTAAGTTATGTTTCTTTATTGGAAGTAATAATATTACAATTTAATCCTTCTTTCTTTCATTGATTATAATTTATAGTTTGGTGATGATATATATCTGGTATAGTCTATAAGAGTACTCTATATAGTTAGCTTTGGACATTTTGCAACATTTGAGGTACAGGAACTCAGGTTAATTAATCACTATAATAGATTATATAGTTCTATATAAGTTTTAAATCTACTCCAATACTGTAGTAAACTTTCCTGAATATTAGGTGATGATATCTGATGCCTGGTATATATGATGTAGGTCTCTGGGTGGAGTTCTATATATAGCTTCAGACAATTTACAAAATCAGGGACACAAGAACTGACGTTAATCACCAAACCAAAAACCTTTCCCAAATCAGCAGAGTGGCCACTCCTTGGGATTTTTCCCAAGATCTTGAGAGATTTCAAGGGTAATCTTGGGATTTTATGAAGAAAATTCCCGAAATCTTGGGATTTAGGGGTGTCTAGAATTTTCACTTTTCTCAAAGTAAACTTAATCTGTAATAAAACTTTTACCTTTGTATGTCCTATTACTTTTTCTCATTTGTTCTTATTAAACTGATGAAAAACGAATCGTATCTACTGTACTATTGATTCATTTTTAACATTAGTTGTCTTAATTTTACACGTTGGACACGTCAATGTTCAGGATCAGGAGTGGACGTGTGAGTTCATACCAGCCCTGCTGATGTCTTTGTACTGCCCGTTGGGTCTCTGTCACTCACTCACTCACTCAGTGTGTCTGACTGAGTTCGAAGTGACGGACAAAGGCGGTGGTGATCGTGACTCGTCTTTCATTAACGGTATTCTTAAGTATATCAGACAGAGCAATGTTTTTCACGATTATTTATAAGAGGAATAATGAGCAGCTCTGGGGATCCTGAACCTGGGAGTAGTACGAGTTGTGGCGACAGAACACTGCCAAGAAAAAGGGCCAGGCCTAAAGTGTGGTACCAACAGCCATTCAAAAGTGATTGAATGTTAATCCCTGAACTAAAGGACTGGCTGAATCCTGATCCAGATGACACGTGTTCTGCTCAGTGTGTGAGTGTAAACTAAACATTGTAATAAATCATTTCTTTTGACTCACAGTTCATCTTCAAAGCATGTAAAGAACGATGCTGCAAAGAAAAACACTCTAAGTATTCAGCATTTTTTTCAAAAATCCCCCTCAACAAGATATTCATGATAAAGTCACTAAGGCAGAACTTTTATTAGCAGCAAATGTTTCAGAACACAGAGTACCCGGCCTTTCGGCAAGTCGATCACTTAATGGAAATAGTAAAGAAAATTTTCCCTGACTATAGTATCAATGTCTTTTTGGTAAGTTTTTCTATTATATATTAATTCTTGGAAATTTTTTGTGTATCTTGGGAAACTTCAATTTTTAGAGTGGCCACACTGCTCAAATCAGGGGCAAGAAAAATTTCTGAAAATTTAGAAGACTCGCTTCGCTCGCGAAAGCAGCCTCCGCTCGAGATAAATAATAATAATAATAATAATAATAATAATAATAATAAATATAATTATAATTATAATTTGACTTACAATATGCAGCACCGATGTAATAGATAAAGTTCCACCTTCCCGTCCCCAAGTGTGTCAATAAATCATCAAACATCTTCTTAGAGGCGGCCATCACAACAAACACTAGACTGTAAACAAACCAAATGTTGTCCTGTCTCTCTCTTTCTTTGTTCAGTTACCTACACCTAACCAAATAATCTTCCTGCTCTCTCTACTTTGCTATACTTATCTACGACTATCACTGGGGAGAAATTCATTCTCCACCAGTAACCTTCTAATCAGATCACTCCGTGTGGATCGTAAGGTCTGTTGTGGTCTGTAACTCTATGTAACTAACCAAATAACTTCCTGCCTTTCTCTCTCTCTCTCTCTTCCTGCCTTACTCTCTCTCCCCTTCTCTTTCTCTTCCTCTCTTTCTATTCTTCTGTTTACGTGCCACACACACATTCACACCAGCTAACCAAACCTGGCACTGCTTTTCCCTCCCCGACTCACTTTCAGTCCGGGAGCCAGACACACACATACAGACAACACACAAGTGCAATTTTAACTAGTAACTAACTAATGATATGGTCTTCACCCTCTATATAGCATACAGCTGCAGTTTACAGTACAGATGTGAATGTGTATAGATGATGATAGAAGTTGTTATTGTTGTTGTTGATATTCTCCCACAGACCCCTGGTACACTCTGGTTACAATGAAAAAACAAATTAAAATAAAGGAGGGGCTGTATGGCCCTACTGTATATGCCTGCATATATGTGCTACCGAAACACATCCCAGGGAAATGGGACCACAGCTTACTGGACCAGGGAGTCTGGGGGCCTCGGACCGCCAGGGAGATTGTGGGGAAGGTTTTTTATCCCACAGCCAGTACAGTCACAGTGGGCCCAAGTCCACGTTACCACAAGAGCTACAAGTGGGGCTGCACCTTCCATAAGACCAGCCCTGAAGGCACCATAAGTGGGAGGGAGTTTACACATCTGTACAGTATACAAATAGATAAAGGGAAGTCTTGTGTTGGTTAATTCTAGAGCAACTTAATCCTCCAAACTACTCCAAGCAACAGAACACCATTATATTTGCTCTTCTGGTCCTGTTTCCTGGCATACTTTGGAGGAATCATGGCACTCCAATGTACCAAAAAAGAATGACCACCTTAATTCACCCCGTGTGTTAGTGGCCCACACACCAGTCACCATGGAATTGGTTGATTGGATGATGATCACTTTATATTTATATTTTTATTTAAAAACTCTGTAATCGTGTATGAAAATTAAAGGTTTCCGATTTCTCCTGACTAAGCCACGACTAAGCCCTGACTAAGCCATATATAGGTGGAGTTTGATGGTAATATTTGAAGGACTCATTTATCTCCAATTTTTCCGACTACATCACAGGGTCCTTGAATGCCAACCCTTATTTACTCTCTTAATTGTTTCTTTCTGTAAATTCGCCTCACATAACAAAACATTAATAGATTAGTCATAAGAATTTCATTTTCCTGTTGTATATAGATAATGTAAGTCAGACTTTACTCATTATTATTACTGGCAAGCCAACCTATTAATAATATTCCAACACATTATCAGTCAATATAAACAATAATATT
Source organism: Petrolisthes manimaculis (assembly GCA_034508575.1). Lineage (NCBI taxonomy): Eukaryota > Metazoa > Arthropoda > Malacostraca > Decapoda > Porcellanidae > Petrolisthes > Petrolisthes manimaculis. The sequence continues at coordinate 34,632 of JAWZYT010002824.1, read as the reverse complement.
CCATCACATAATATAAACAATAAACAATAATATTTCACCACATATAAACAATAATATTTCACCACATGTAAACAATAATATTTCACCACATGTAAACAATAATATTTCACCACATGTAAACAATAATATTTCACCACATGTAAACAATAATATTTCACCACATGTAAACAATAATATTTCACCACATGTAAACAATAATATTTCACCACATGTAAACAATAATATTTCACCACATGTAAACAATAATATTTCACCACATGTAAACAATAATATTTCACCACATATCAATATAATTGTTTGTATTGATGGTAAGTTGATGTGGAGTTGTCACCTGTTTACCTTGTTTACTACTACAAAATAATTTAATTGGGTTGTTGTTGTTGACTGAACTATAGACTAAAAAGTAAACAATTATAGAAACAATTATCACCAACAAACAAAGGAAGGAGTCAACAAAGAAATAGATGAGGCTACATACACAATCTCTCTCTCTCTCTCTCTCTCTCTCTCTCTCTCTCTCTCTCTCTCTCTCTCTCTCTCGTAAAATGGAAAAGGCAGCATCTGTGTGAGTTAGCCAAGTGTGTGTATAATTAATTAATAAACTTATATTACACTGTTACCAATCCTTAGTGTTACTATTACTACTATATATGTATATATATATATATATGTATATATATATATATATATATATATATATATATATATATATATATATATATATATATATATATATATATATATATATATATATATATATATATATATTGCTCCTTGAAACACGTCAAAAGAGAATGAGTCATTGTTTAGTGTATAATTATGTTTATGTGTGATCATTTAACACACACATACACACACATACACACACACACATACATACACCTGCCTAAGTTAAACCCCTAGAAACGAGAACTCTTCCCTATTTCCATTTGAGTTGCCTCGTCCTTCATACAGATGGTGTGTGTGTGTGTGTGTGTGTGTGTGTCACAACCTATTATTATTAATACTTACTAAGGCTACGTCTTTATAAGGGGGTAAACCTATATGTGTGTGTGTGTATGTGCGTTTGTGTATGTATATGTGTTTGTGTATGTGTACAGGCCTATGTGTGTGTGTATGTCTGTGTTATAATAATACTAATAATAATAATAATAATAATAAAAGGTTTATTTGGTAAGGCAGCCGAGGGGTGAAAATATACATTACAAAATGGTGATGGAATAAATTATATTATATAGATACATATAGATGAATGAACAAACATACACAAATACATTCTCGCACATACCCACATAATATTCATTCACACAAACCAACACACAGACGTACACAGATACAATCACACATGTACATATATTATGGTACATATATTTATTTGTGCTGTTGGTTTATTTAATGATACTATTGTGGGGATTGGACTATTTTTATATCTGTCTGTCCTGGCTGTAATGGGTTGGAGTAGGTTGAAGTGACGGACATCGTGTGTGTGTGTGTATGTATGTATGTATGTATGTCCTTGTTGTCTATCACCTTAATTATCAAAACAAAACAAAACAAACAAAAGTAAAAATGTGACAGTAAAAACCTACACGTAACTTTTCATTGAGATTTAAATAAAGGAAAAAAAATAGTATAGTGTTGGTAAATCTGAAGTAACCGATTCCTCCAAATTATTCCAAGCAACAGCCAGTGAGAGAGAGAGAGAGAGAGAGAATGTGTGGTTGTATGTGTGTGTGTGTGTGAGAGAGAGAGAGAGAGAGAGAGAGAGAGAGAGAGAGAGAGAGAGAGAGAGAGAGAGAGAGCATGTGTGTGTGTATGTGAGGTGTGTATGAGAGAGAGAGAGAGAGAAAGAGAGCGAGCATGTGTGTGTGTATGTGAGGTGTGTATGAGAGAGAGAGAGAGAGAGAAAGAGAGCGAGCATGTGTGTGTATGTGAGGTGTATAGGTGTGATTACAGGAAATATGAAGGTGTGTGTTGTGTGGGTAGGTGTAAAGAATGACAGCTGTGTGTGTATACTGTATGTGTGTGTGTGTGTATGTGTGGGCGTGGTGTGTGTGTGTGTGTGTGATAGAGAGAGAGAGAGAGAGAGAGAGAGAGAGAGAGAGAGAGAGAGAGAGAGAGAGAGAGAGAGAGAGAGAGAGCATGTGTGTGTGTGTATGTGTGTGATAGAGAGAGAAAGAGAGAGTATGTGAGTGTGTATGTGAGGTGTGTGTGTGTGTGACAGAGAGAGAGAGAGAGAGAGAGAGAGCATGAGTGTGTGTATGTGAGATGTGTGTGTGTGTGATAGACAGATAGAAAGAGAGAGAGCATGTGTGTGTATGTGTGTGTATGTATGTGTGTGGGCGTGGTGAAGGTCGCGTGTGTGTGTGTGTAATGGGCGTGGCAGAGTAAGGTAGGCAGGCAGGTAAGTAGAGTGGTAAGGATACGCCAGCCAACCAGCCAATCAGAGCAGGGGCAGGGGCAGGGGCAGGTAGTGTGTGTGTGTGTGTGTGTATGGTATAGATTAGTGCCCCTCTGGTCGCCATCCAGTGAAGACGTGGTGTGTAAACTTGCAAAACCTATACTCTAAAATTTCTGTATATTGATGTGGTGTGTAAACTTGAGAATTATTGTATATCTATTTTTTTTTTATAGTAGTGGTGGTTGTGGTTGTCAACTTTTCACTACTTCATTACGTGTCTTATACTGTTATTCATTAAAAGTGGTAATTCTTTTTTGTTACATTGGAGTGCCATGATTCCTCCAAAGTATGCTAGGAAACAGGACCTGATAAACAAAAATAATGGTGTTCTGTTGTTGCTTGGAATAGTTTGGAGGATTCAGTTGCTCCAGAATTACCAACATAATTAAGGGACCCGGTGATGTAGTCAGAAAATTGGGGATAAGTGAGTCCTTCAAATACTGCCACGAAACACACACACACACACACACACACACACACACTCCTTTTCATTATAGAAGGAGCTTGTTTCGTGGCATAGTCAGGAGGAATCAGAAGCCTCCAATTCCCATACACGATCACAGGGTCCTTAAGAGGAATAGTATACTTTGGGTACAGTCATATGGTTCATTTATTTACTGTCTGTCTCTATAAGTATTCGAAGCAAGCACACCTGGATAATTATTAGTACTCGTGACTGTACTGTACATTGGAGTGCCTTGATTCCTCCAGTGTATGTCAGAAAACAGTACCAGATGAACAAATATAATGGTGGCTTGCTTGTTGCTTGGAATAATTTTGAGGAATCAGTTGCTCCAGATTTGCCAATACAATATTATCTATCCACTTAAAAAGACCCTGTGCTCGTGTATGAAAATTGGAGGCTTCTGATTACGCCTGACTATACCACGAAACATCCTCCTTCCATATAGGTGGTGTTTCGTGGCAATGATTGAAGGACTCACTTACCTCCAATTAATGACTACATCACTGGGTCGTAAATAAGATGTTTTGTGAATAGTGTTGAGTTGATGTTTTGTATCTCTAGAATTTTTGTCTAACTTCAACTTATTGCATCTCAATCTGAACTTTTTTTGTCTTCATATGAAATTCAGCTTCACTTTATGTCCATTATTTTAAACCTTTATTAATTTCTTCCACTTCAAAGTACTGTACGTATACATACAGTTGGCTCCACTCCCGCGTTTCTCCCCTGTCGTTGCCATTGTTGGGCCAGTCAGAAATTCGAATCCCGATCCACAAGTTAAAATATTCGAAACATTCATATCTTTCACTCTAAGGATATGAACGTTTCGAATTTTTTAACTTGTGGATTGGGATTCGAATTTCTGACTGGCCCAACATTGGCAACGCGAGGGGAGAAACGCGGGAGTGGAGCCAACTGTACGTACGAGGTGTTTCAACAGATCCAGATCCGGTTTAATTACTTATAAACACGTCTAATTCGATCAAATTTAATAATAATAATAATAATAATAATATGGTAACTCCACACATCTCACTAATTAGACTCGCACTAAGTACCGATCCCATTTACTTCTCTTTAATTACTGGTTGCGAGCGGTATAATTGGCATAATTTTCTTCGCTTTAAATGTTATGGTTTCACACGTATAATTTGACTCATCTTAATTATAATGCACCTCCAACATCACAACAAATCCCTTGTACACATCCACAGAATCGGACCGACTTTGTAAACACCGATTGAAGCAACACAGACAGTCTACTTACTACAACCCGCATCATCAAAGTATTACAATGGGGTTCCAACAACAACAACAACAACCACAACAACAGCAACAACAACAAAAAGTACAGCAGCAGCAACAACAACAACAACAAAAAGTAGAACAACAACAACAAGCCTCACCCTCGTCGCCCAAATCACGCCAGAAGAGGGGTACTTCACCGCCTTCTTCATCAGCCCACAACAACAACAACAACAACCCGAGTAAGGGGCGCCGTCCAACGACTCTAAATGTGGGCAATACCTCCTCCTCAGCAGCCACTACAAAGACCTCACCCACCAACATCCGTACCAACACCAACACTAACACCACCAACACTACATCACCACCTTCAGGCAAGAGTTCCCCAGCCAACAAGAAAACTACAGGGAACACGAACAAAGGATCTCCAGGGAACATAAACAACAAGGGGTCGACATCTCCAGGACACACAATAAACAACAAGGGATCGACTTCTCCAGGACACACAACTCACAACAAGGGGTCGACTTCTCCAGGACACACAATAAACAACAAGGGGTCGACATCTCCTGGACACACAACAAACAACAAGGGGTCGTCGTCGTCGTCTCCCACTAAGACAACCACCAACAACAACACCACTACTCCACAGGGCCCCAACTTGGCCACAGAACGAAGGAGTAGAGTCCGCCCCTGTGGATGTTCCCGAAAACATGGAGCCGGTCACCACCACCCCTCACCACCTCCTCCTGAACCTGCCAAGGGTGAGTTGAGTTGAGTTAAGTTATTTAGTCTAGTTATAGTTATAGTTACCTTCAGTGTAGTAGTGACCTATAAACTCACTTTTTTCTTTTCTGAGTGTACAGTTGGCTCCACTCCCGCGTTTCTCCCCTCGCGTTGTCAATGTTGGGCCAGTCAGAAATTCGATTCCCGATCCACAAGTTTAACAATTCGAAGCATTCATATCCTTAAAGTGAAAGATATGAATGTTTCGAATATTTTAACTTGTGAATCGGTATTCGAATTTCTGACTGGCCCAACATTGGCAACGACAGGGGAGAAACGCGGGAGTGGAGCCAACTGTCCATTACCCACCTTCATCTTTCTCGGTTATCTGTGATGGGGGTCATTTGTTGTTGTTATTGGTGTTGTTGTTGTTGGAGGCGAAACTGAGTGGGTAGTTTTTGTGTGTGCATGTAAAAATGTGTGTGTGTGTGTGTATAAATGTGTGTGTGTGTGTGTATAACAAACATTGTGTGTTTGTGTAAAAATGTGTGTGCGTGTGTGTGTGTATGTAAAAATGTGTGTGTGTGCGCAAAAATGTGTGTGTGCGCAAAAATGTGTGTGTGTGTGTAAAAATGTGTGTGTGTGTGTAAAAATGTGTGTGTGTGTGTGTAGAAGTGTGACCGCCCTTGCTACACCCCTGTCAAACTATATCACACACGACTACTCCCTTTCTCTTACACACACACACACACACACACAGACACACACACAGCCTTCCTCTCCCTGTCACCTTGTCCACCTTTCACCTACTTCATCTCTTACCCTCTTTTAAGGTATTGGTCCTCGAAAATATTCAGGTTCTTCTCAACTTAGTGTGTGGGAGGTAACTAACTTTCTCAACCATATAAATACGTCACTTATAGGATACTTTATTTTATTCTGAACGGTTCCCACTGAGTGTGTGTGTGTGTGTGTGTTTGTGTTTGTATGAAAGTGCCTGTGTTTGTGCGTGTGCGCGTGTATGCAAGTGTATGTATGTGTGTGTGTGTGAGCTTGTGTGCAAGTATATAATTATGTATGTACTATATGTATGCATGTGTGTGTGTGTGTCTGCAAACATATATATATACATATATATACTGTATGTGTGTGTGTATGTGTGTGTGTGAAATTGCGTTCACGGGTGTGTGTGTGTTTGTGTGTACCCTCGAAAGTTTTATGTATTGTTCGAAGGTGTAGTGTGGGCCAAGGTGTAGTGTGGGTGGTACAGGGGGGGAGGGAGGGGAATAGGGAGGGAAGGAGGGAGGGAGGAAGGAAGGGGAGGGGAATAGGGAGGGAGGGAGGAAGGAAGGGGAGGGGAATAGAGAGTGAGGAAGGGAAGGGGACTGAGAGATACTGCACCAATCAAAAGAACCCTCAACAATGAATACATTATTTCTTTTAAGGGGAAAATAATTCTCTTGTTGGTGAATTGTAATTAGTAGTAAAGGTCTGTGATTCCTCCAAACTATACCACGAAACAGCAGATCCCCTATTAGTACCATTGAGGACGTCTGTTTTTCTGGTATAGTTAGGAGGAATCAGAAGCCTTCCAATATTCACCAATAAAAGAATCTCCACTTAAGGGACCCTGTGATGTAGTCAGAAAATTGGAGATAAATGAGTCCTTCACATATTATCACCAAACACACACACCTATAGGGAAGGAGCTTGTTTCGTGGCATGGTCAGGAGGAATCAGAAGGGGGTGTGGGAGTAGGGGACAGGCTTGGTGGGGGGGGGGACTGGGGGGATGCAGGGATAGGTGGACAGGCTTGGGGTGGGTAGAAAGCATGTCCCCCTATTCCTGCACTCCCCTAACCCCCCAAAACCCTCCCAAATCTGTCCCCCTACTCCTGCACTCCCCTAACCCCCCCAAGCCTGTTCCCCTACTCCTGCACACCCCAAAACCCTCCCAAATCTGCCCCCCTACTCCTGCACCCCCCAAAACCCTCCCCAAGCCTGTCCCCCTATTCCCACACCCACTTAAGGCCACCAAGGCACTATATTAGTATTAATTTGTACTCAAGGTGAGAGAGTATTGTGTGAACCCAAGTTTGGTCCCAATAACCTTCGATCAGCAAGTTTGTTTTTTTCCTTCTCTTTTAATTCCAGGCAAATTACAGAGTCTGGCTTCACAACAATTAAGTTCTTTATCGGTTTGTTTTCATCAAGAGTTGTATGGGCAGGTAATTA
>JAWZYT010002824.1:0-22500 GCA_034508575.1 Petrolisthes manimaculis | reverse complement strand
CTGTGATATATACAGTCCACAACAGAAGTATAGGTAGGTAGGTAGATAGATAGATTGATAGGTAGATGGGTAGATAGATAGATAGATGGGTAGGTAGATGGGTAGGTAGATAGATAGATGGGTAGGTAGGTAGGTAGATAGATAGATAGATAGATAGATAGATAGATTGTATCTCTCTGTTGATCTTGTGGTATCTAAGGTATTCGTGTAGACCCCCAACCTCTTAATTACAGGTATCAGCCTCCTCCTCCTCCTCCTCCTCCTCCTCCTCCTCCTCCTCCTCTTCCGTACCTGCTGCTGCTGGGGGGGAGGAGGAGTGAGGGTAGAGGGGGGGTGGGGTGATTGTATAGGGTGTGGGGGGGAAGTATAGGTGATATATTCAGTGTTCGGGGGATTTATCTATATTTCGTGTGTAGGGGGAGAGGACAGATGGGTACTTTTATAATGTGTGTGTAGAGAGAGAGTGAATGAATGAATGAATGAGTGTAATACGTGATTTGCATAGTGTGTGTGTGGAGAGAGAGAGAGAGAGAGAGAGAATTAAGGAATGAATGAGTGTAATACGTGTTTTGCATAGTGTGTGTGTGTGTGTGTGTGTGTGTGTGTGTGTGTGTGTGTGTGTGTGTGTGTGTGTGTGTGTGTGTGTGTGTGTGTGTGTGTGTGTGTGTGTGACCCCCTCTATCTCCCACTCCTTCCCTTTACTTCCCCTCTCGATATAATTATAACCTTATCATCATTATCACATTCATTGTCAACCTTTTCCTTGTGTTATATTCATTATTATCTTTATTTCTCTTCCCCCTTCTTCCCTTCTCCTATTTATTCTATCTACCCTAACCTACCCTGCCCTATTCTAACCTACCCTAACTTAACCTTAACTATTCTAATCTACCCTACCCTAACTTAACCTACCCTAACTTAGTCTAACCTAACCTACTCTAACCTACTCTACCCTAACCCTTCCCTAACCTACTCTACCCTACCCTACCCTAACCTAACATAACATAACCCTATCCTAACCTAATATAACATAACATAACCCTAACCTAACCTTACCCTACCCTTCCCTACCCTACCCTACCCTACCCTAGCCATCAAGGACATAATATTCTTTCTCTCACTCCTCTCACCAATCATTCATTTTTACCCAAAGAGTTCATGGTCATTCACTTTCTTCCTTCCTTCCTTCATTTTTATTCTTTTTGTTTCTCCTTCCTTCCTTCCTTCATTTTTTTGTTTCTTTCCTTCCTTCATTCATTTTTTTATTATTGTTTCTCTCCTTCCTTCATTCATTCATTCGTTTTTGTTTATTTCCTTCTGTCATTCATTCATTCTTTTTGTTTCTCTCCTTCCTTCATTCATTATCTTTCCTCCTTCCTTCCTTCATTTACTTATTAATCTATTATTTTTCTCTCCTTCCTTCCTTCATTCATTCACTATATTTCTTTCATTTCTTCATTCATTATCTTTATTTCCTTTTTTCATTCATTACTTTCTTTCCTTTCTTCATTCATTATTTTTTTCTATTTTTCATTCATTATCTTTCTTTCCTTTTTTCATTCCTTCATTTTTTCCTTCATTCATTATCTTTCATTTCTTCATTCATTATCTTTCTTTCTTTTCTTCATTAATTACCTTTCTTACTTTTTTTCATTCCTTCATTTTTTCCTTCATTCACTATCTTTCTTTCCTTTCTTCATTCATTCATTATTTTTCTTTCCTTTCCTTACCTTTCCTTTCCTTGTGGCATGTGAGGGAAGGAAGGGAAAGGAAGAGGTTGTGGAGGAAGAGGGAGAGGGAAGGGAGGTATGAAGGAAGGGAGGGAGGGAGCTAGGGAGGAAAGGAGAGGGGCAGTGTGTGTGTGTGTAAAGGGGAGGGTGTATGTGTGTGTGTGTGTATGGAGGGTAAAGGGAGGTAGGGCAGTGAATTCCATATGGTTACTACAGAGTGGAAGGAAGGTGGCACAAGCCTTAATAGGTAGTGGACAACTTTCACTATACACAAACCACCATCACTATCACCAACATCATTAACATCACCATCATCATCATTATCACCATCATCATTATCATCATCATTATTATCATTATCACCATCATCATTATTATCATCATTATCACCATCACCATCATTATTATTATCATCATTATAATAGTCATCATCATTATCATCATCATCATAATCACCATCATCACCATCATTATCATTATCGTTATCATCATTATCCTTTCCATCTCTTATCTTTCTGCTATTCCACAGATACATACCACTTTATTTTACACACACACACACACACACACACTCCTATGAATATAATTATTAGTTGGGAATCACTTAATCATTCTAATGTGTGAGTTTATCCCATTTACTATCTTTCCTATGTGTGTGTATGTGTCTGTGTGTGTGTATGTGTGTTACTACTACTACTACTACTTCACACTTTTCCTACGTGTGTGTGTGTGTTGCTTGTAATAGTTTGGAGGAATCATACATGTACTTACTCCATATATATATACACCAACAATTTATTTTACCCTTAACGAGAGCATGGAGGTATTAAAGGGTAGAAAAAGTATTACCAGAACAAAACAATAATAAACTAAAAAAAAAGTATTACCAGAACAAAACAATAGCAAACTAAAAAAAAAAAATATATATAATACAATTCACCACAACAATTCGAGCCAGAAAATAAAATTGTACGAGAAAAATAAAGTAAGAGAGAGAGAGAGAGAGAGGGAGTGGCAGCAGCTAAAAATGTTGACCTGACCATATAAGGGACACGTCAGAGGTCGTTCGTTCGTTCGTTCGTTCGTGTACAGTCCAGCAGCAAGGCAATAAATAAACAAACAAATAAATAAATAAATAATGCAACTCTTTTAGTCAACAACAACAACAAATAAATAAACAGTCATATATGATACAAATACGAGTAGGCCTATGTCAAATATTTTTTTTCCCAGGCTTTATGATTAATTTAGGGGAGATTCTTTTGTTGGTGAATTGGAAGGTTTGTGATTCCTCCAAACTATGCCACGAAACAGCTAGATCCCCTATTAATATTAGTACCATTGAGGGCGTCTGTTTTCTGGTTTATTTTGGAGGAATCAGTAGCCTATCAATTTATCAACAATACAATCTCCCCTTTTTGCTCCACTGTATACTCGTGATAAGTAATCCCTGACCAGAGACGAACGGCAGGCACCACATACACACACATACACACAAAGATTACCCTGCATTCGAACTCGGCCTCTATAGGTGTACTGGGTGGGGGAAATGAACAATACAACACACACACACACACACACATACCCTGCATTCGAACTCAGCCTCTATAGGTGTACTGGGTGGGGGGAAATGAACAATACAACATACACACACACACACACACACGCTGCATTCGAACTCAGCCTCTATAGGTGTACTGGGTGGGGGAAATGAACAATACAACACACACACACATACACACACGCTGCATTCGAACTCAGCTTCTATAGGTGTACTGGGTGGGGGGAAATTAGCATAGCCTACAGTATTAACCAGGCGATTCAAACCTTTCTGCTCCTCACACTCTGGTCAGAAATTATTATGTATCACAAGTGTACAGCACCCAAAAAGTATATTAGTACCTCCTTAAATAATAAAAAAAAACTGGGTGCCGTTATTGGAATATATAATTATAGAATGATAATATACTGTACATACTGCCCTTGGACTCGTATAACCTTCACAAGTGTAACAAACGGTATTCATTATAATAGATATAAGTTATAGTGTTGCTCGTGGCTTACAGCTGTCTGATGTACTGTAATCTAACTAACCCATGCACTCTTTTATATGTATTCACTCCCTCTCATATTATTCTTCTACTGTCCTTCGTTTCTTCCATAGCCTATTTCCTTTGTGCTTTCTGTTGTTCCATCTCTCTATCGCATTTTTCTCCTTCTCTCAATCATTATCAATCAACCTTTTACCAACTCTCTATACCATATCCACTCTTTATCATTCACTTTCAATTCTCCTACTGTCCTTCTTATTTCCTTTTTCCTTTTAATTCTTCAACTGTCCTTCCCTCCTCTCTTCATTCATTTCTCTGTGTTTTCAATTGTTTAACTCTCTACCGTCTCTCCTTTCTTCCTCCTATCATTCCTTCGTGTTTATGTTCCACCTTTCTATCACATTTTTCCCTACCCTAACCATCAAGGACAAGGTGGTATTCTTTCTCTCACTCCTCTCACCAACCGTACATACAATACCTACAGGGTCATCCAGGCCTAGGGTGGTGGTGGTCTACTGGTCTTCCTTCATCCTCATTGATTATACTGTTTACCAATGGCCTGAGGGAGGGTTGGGGGTGTGTGTGGGGGAGGTGGAGGGTTTCACTGTACTGTACTGTACCTTTATTGTCTCACTTCCCACACTAACAACTATACTATACTGCACTATATTTTCCTGTGTCAGATGGCATTTATATATATGATGGGCTAAATAGTGGTACTGTATTATAACATTCATAACAAGTAAGTAAGTATAGACTGCCTTAATTTCCTTGATGAGGGAAAGGTTTACAGTTGTGCTGGGAAGAACTTATGCCAAATAAAATAATCACCACTGCATGCTCCTTCCCCAACTCCCTAATCAAATATAAGAGTTAATTTGTCCTCCCATGTTCACAACTTGTCAGCTTTAGATTCATTTATTGCCATCCATCTTTCCCTATACTGTACAGTACAATGAATTATACTTCATTTACAGTGTTGTGTCTAGACTTCTTAATTGAAACAGGCAAGGACATCTAGCGGACATCGTGCCTTTAGTTCTCGCCTTGCATGATGTAAAAAAATATGTTATTATAGTGTGAGTTTTTCCCTGCGACATGTAACGGACCATCTACCTAATGATTACAACTCTTATTTTTCTTTTTTTTTTCAGAAGTGCCGCGACGCAAGTCCAAGGCACATGGCCCAGGAGGAGCCAAGACTGAGGTGTCCCCTGCCATTCACCTTCACCAGTCCTCCTTACCTGTAACTCACCTCATCAAACCCACTAAGAACGGCAATAACAGGTTAGTTAGTTGGCAAGTAGAGAAATATATATACAGTCAACTCAAAAATTATTTCACTATAACACTATATTCATGCATTATGCACCATTCTTAGAGACACTTTTCTTCTGTGGCATTTCTTTGCAAATGCAGCTTCTGAGTTATCCACAGAGTGCTGGGGAAAGTAGCACAACATTTCAATCATAGTCAAGATTGGAACCCCAATACCCTTGGTGTATGACCCAAACTGTTGATTATATAACATATAACTGGTTTCTATATGCAAAACACTGATTTGTTGGAATGGGATTCTGCAATATTTAAATAGCAATGCTGTTGTTGATGAACTTACATTAGTTTAGGTAATTTTGTTTATCTTGGCCATTTGGTGTTATAGGTATGTGAGTACCCTGGAGTGGGTTCCAAGTCTCCAGCCACACAAGTTCTCCACCACCCTGGTTGTTTCATCACATCAGCCCACCTTCACTGATGTCATCTATATCAAGGTACAATTTCACTCATTCCAATAGTTTCCTTCTTCAACTTATATTATTTAACTCTGCTCTCCCTCTCTCAGCTCAAAGCATTTTCTCTTGTCACATAAATTCTTCTTTTATCACATCTCTATAAGTTTTGATCTTAGTTGGCTAGATTATACTATACTAAAAATCCAACAATATGTTATTTAGTAGCCTATCAATCAAGGAGACCATGTGGGGGTACTAACTGCAAAAGAAAATAAGAATGTAATAACTTTATGAATACTCCATATGAAGAGGAGGCCTAATAAATACAAAAACTCTTTCAGGATGTAAAGCTGCCCCACCAGTTGTGAAATGTGACAGATTGCTCTTCTCTTTTTCTGTTGAACACATATGCATGAAAATACAAAGTCCCACATCTGCCACATTGACCTTGTCTTGGTTATGGGTGGACCAGGTAGAGTTTTGACTGACTTCACATGCAGATACAGTATATGACACCCTTAACATTGACCAACTAAACATATAGAGTACAGTATGCATATGGTGATATTAATCCTTCAAGTAATCTGTATCTTTAGTGAGAATTTTTTCCATATTATCTATCCTTCCTAACCTGTTTTGAATTAGCATATGGAAGGATTAGATGACTGTTGTAACCTGTAGTGGAAGTAATACTGCAGTACACAGACTACGGTACTATATAACTGTGACAGTAACAACACAACCATTATATTACACATTCATCTGCAAACTCTGGAACATCCACCATTTGACTCTTCTGACTTGAGTTTGCTCCACCAGAATGGTGCTTGTGACAGTGTTCAGACCAGCCTGGATGAGGCAAGAAAACACTGAAAATCTTCCTTCAGACCTTAAGTACTACCGACCTTCACCTAACCATGGTGAGCTGAATTCTACTCTTTCTCTTTTCCCTTCAAACTCTATAAAGCTCTTACAAAACATACCAGTACGGTAAAAACAAAATCAGCAGGAATACTTACAGTAGCTTTAAAAAACATTGTTATTCTTATGATTGGAAACAGTGTTGTAAATTATTTCCTTCACAAGAACTTTAGATTTTTATATTAATTATAATGCATACCAAACATTTTTGCGGGAGAATATCACGTTTTTGCATGTGATCTTTTACTGCCTATAGCATACTGTATGTTTTTTATTTAATGTGAGTACATGATATAAATGCCTAAGTTTCTGATACTGAACTTGGCAGTATTGGTGGTTCATCACTTGTGATTTACACTCTTATGAAATAACATCTTGTTTTGCTCTCACAAACATTCTTCTTTCAATCTTTCTATGAAAATTGAATATATGAAGATCATTCTGGGAGACAACCACAATACCAGGGTAGGCTTAAACTGATGACCTACTCTTTGAACCAACTTGTAGCATCATCCCTTAGTTACAGACTTATTGTATACTGTATATATGTGTGAAGCTTCTCCCTTAGTTAGTGAGTTAAAATATATATGTATTACAGTATATATTTACTTAACTACAAGATGGTCGTTAATGCAGATAACCACAAAGAGGTCAAGTTGAAGATGGGAGGTTGTGAGACCCCCATATCACATCCCTTCTCACTAAGGCTTCAACATACACCCCTCCCCTCCAGCCAAGGTATCGGCAAAGGATGCATGAGGAGCGAGTGTACCACAAGGATAAGACCATTCACTGCTACACCAGTCGTTCAGTGGAGGGTCACACTGCCTCCTCCCTACGCATCACCTCTCGACCCGTTACTTAAGGCGTCACACACAGCAGTCGCAAGCAGTTTGGTGTCGCGGTTCATTATTTAGTGTGTTTTGGTATTTTGCAATAGTAATTTGCTATAATATTAGACAAATTTTTTTCATTAGTTTATTTGTAGAATCATGCTGTAGTTGTGGGCAATAGTTCAATTTTACAATTTTATTCTTTAGCAAGGACACTGGACAGTACTGTACTGTGTTGACCTATAGGTGGAAAAATCTATAGTCTCATACACATGCTTTGATGAAGTATCTGCTGCAAATTAATAAAATAATTTGCATCTATGTAGGATTCTAAGTAAATCACAATAGTGCAAGCTTTAACATGCTGGTGTTACAGTAATATTATGGTCACTGATATACACTTTAATACATTTTATATAATGTACCTTACAGAGTATATGATAGCTTTAAATTTTGATTAGATATAGGTTGTAAATATATAGGAAGATCATTAAACTTAAATACTTGATATACTTACAGTAAAAATATCACTCATTCATTTTACTGATAAACTTGTTCCCTCCAAGGAATGTAGTGTATACCACATGACACTGACAAACCACTTAAACTGACATAGTCTGTTTAACCTAGTCGTCCTGCAGCACAAGGTGGAAAAAATTATACAGTACACACAGCAAATAATCTTTCTCTATTACACTTAAACCTCACAACTCTAATTCTTTTGTGATATACATAATACATATTAGAATGAATTTTAGAATGCTTTATATATGTTAGGTTCTTATCAGGTGAAGTGTACTTACTATTTTTCAATATACGTATGATATATTTTGGGCACATTTATATAACCCTATCATCATAATTAGGTTTCAGAAAATATATAATAAATATGTAGAATTTAGAAGTTATAGTCAGGTTCATAAGAAATAAATTTGACCTAACATGTAATTTAATTCTTTATTTATATCCAGGAAATAGAACGCTTTCATTATTTTACCCTTCCATCATACTGTTTCCTACACATGACATACAGGGGAGCATATTACCATCATTTAGTAATTATAGTTACTACCGAGTAACTGTTGTTGTTTAAAGTACAGGGTATATACCAGAACCCTACTGAATCATTATTACCTATACTGTACTGTACTGTACATCTATGAGAAAATCAACTGACTGATAAAGGATTTGAACTTACACTTGGTGAATCACTAATGTGTGCCTGAAAATATACAAATAATTTTATGAAAGGTGTACATATCCTGCTTTGCCTGGAGTGAACATGTGTTGTGTAGCCTGAGGCTGGCCTGACACCCCAAATAAGAGAAAAAAATTATGTTATCAGCAACAAATGACTGGAACAGAGAAATCCAATATTTTTCTATTACACTACCATGACAATAGTGTGTCCCCAGAGCAGGTAGTCTACCTCTAATAATCATAAATCAATAATACCTTTAACACCTTCAATAATATTTCAGTCATTCTGTCACAAGAGGAATCAGGTTCTTGCACAATTATTGGCACAGACTTGAATTTGATGCTGAAATTAATCCAATATCTACTGTAATATTGTGCTGTACTTATGGATATTGTACCGTACAAAAGAAGTTCAAGCAATAATTATAAACTCAGATAAATATACAGCATTGTATAAAATCTTTACCAATGAAATTTTACCACCTGCAGGATACTTAATTCTTGCTATCACAGTCACTCTTCATCTCATCCCATATAATATTCAACATATCTTATTTAATCATTCAGTTCCTAATGTGGTAAGACTGTATGTAGAAACTGTTCATCAATAAAACTTACAAATATTCCATGAGCTAATAAATAATATAATTAATTGTTTGCATACTTCTGGACGGCACGAGTGGCTTGCTTGAGGCGGGTGACCATGTGAGTGAGTTGTGCCAGTGAGCAAGTAAATGTAAGTGGACTGTTAGCTGAACCATCCAAGTGTAGCCTCACCAGGTACACAGCTCCTCTTGCCTTGTCCACTTCACCACCGCTACTCTGTTGAATATGAGATCACATTACTGTACTGACCTAGCTGTATCTATGCACTAAAAGTATTATGGACGAAAATTATAGTTTTCATCTTGTATGAATTAATTTTATTAAATTTTCTGACACTTCATATTTTCTGGAAACTTCCTCCAAGGGGGTAGTCATGGCAGAATTGTCTTTAGTTTCTAGTCTTAAAAATAGAAACAATGGTGTGATGCAAACAAATGCTTTCTTGAGTTGAGACATAGCAGGTACAAAAATAGGTGATATTTCCATGAATGTGTGAGCTTTGTGTACAGGACCTGAGGCTGGATCAATGCCCGATATGTAAGAGATAAAAGGAAATGTAACTCCCATTTATGTCTTGAAAGAGAGGAATCCATTTAATTCTTTGAACTGGTGGCTGTAACTTCCTGGGCTGGGCTGTATATAATTTCTTCTGTATAAAGACAAACATCAAAATATCCTTACTCTGACTTCATACTTGAGCTGCCAGTCAACATCAACTATGTGTGGAGGAAATGCTCCGAGAGAGGACAGTCTTGTTTGTGTAACTGACCAGTGGGAGTCCAATTTCTTAATGGCTTCATTTACACGGTCTGAAATACATCCAAGTTATTAATAAATCTGGTAGTTTGTCCCATGTGCTAGTAAGTAAAACATTATGCCAGAAATATAGTGACATGTCAAGTGAGGAAGATATATCAATTTCCAACCCTGCAAGTGCCCTGGGTCACTCTTTCCTACATAACACAAAGTACAGTACAGTACAGTACCAGGCGGCCACATGAAGTCTTCCAAAGTAGAGGTGACAACAGATGTGCTGTGGCCTCCCCGTACAGATTCCAAGAAAAGTGTAGTCAGAGCAGCATGACAGTAAGACACCACACCTGTAATATCACACACACACACACACATAAAATTAAATCATAATGGTTTAAGTTTTACATGATTATCAAAGTGGGGAAAGTAGCAAAGACAACACAGTCCTTAAAACACTCAAATAATAGCTCATTTCCTTCCTCAAATTCAATGCGAAAAAATAGCAGGCAAAACACTGGTCATATCCTACAGCATGGGAAATGAAGGGGAGAATATCCATTGTAAAAGGATCTAATGCCCCCAACTAGCCTATCATCTGATCTGATCTCTATAAACACAAGAAATAAACGGGACTAGCCTGAGGTTGGTGGTTGAGGCTGCGAGACCTCCTGGCCATCCCCTGCCCCAATGTCTGCACTCACGGCACTCAGCACTGCCTGGTAAGTGGAGTTGTCGGTCTTGGAGGCATCGCCCAGGAGACGCAGCGCTGACGACACTTCAGGCGACAGTTCCATGGCTCGGTGACCCTTACCTACAACCTACCAGTACACCTCTTCTTTTTTATGGGACCCTGTGATGTAGTCAGAAAATAATTGAAGGTTAAGGAGTCCTTCAAATATTACCACAAAACACACACACGTATATGGAAGGAGCTTGTTTTGTGGCATTATTAGGAGGAATCAGAAGCCTCCAAGTTTAATACATAATAACAGTGTCTTTGAATGATGGCAGCCTGCCTGTTCTTTTAAATAGGTTATGCATATATTGGTCAATTGTGGTTGTGTGTTTTCCGATAGTAAAGTTAAATCTACAAATACTTTTGTTTCAATTGTAGCTTAGGTAAGGTTATGTTAGGTTAGATTAGGACAAATCAGGTTAAAGGTTCTTTCCTCATAATAATCTGACCAAAAAATGAAAAAAAAAAAGCAAGAATATTGGAAAAAAAATGAGATGGTTTTTATCTTCACAAATACCGTAACGTTACCCCTGAAAAAAAAAGGTAGGAGTACCGTAGATTATTATTACCTTATTTACTGTATTTCCTTTTGTGTCATTAATATTCTACAGGTAATCATACAAGCTACAGATCTCCCAGGTTTCCCAGACAATTCAGAAAAGGGGATGGTAATGGTGGTGTTGAATTTATTAAGGTTATGTTGATAAAGTCGCACTCGTACTGATTATACTGTCGTTGTTGTTGTTGAGGGCCATGAGCAGTATTGCCAGGTGTATTTGTCCCCCATATTCCCCAACTTCAACATCAGAATTTCTCTTTTTACCTCAATAATAAAAGTAATTCTCTGTTTATTCTTGAACAGTGACGGTCTTTTTGGCATTTGAGTCGCATTTCGTCTGGTAGAAAATTTCCCTGTTTACTCACGAACCATTTTTATATACTTTTCCTGTGTGGACTTCAAAATTCTCCAAGAACAAATTAATTTCCCTGCACCTGGCAACACTGGACTCATGAGGGGGAGGACACCATTTGTTTCAATCTTATCACACTAACCTTGATAAAAATGAGTCTATACTATAGGTATTTTTAATAATGTATTTTTTACTGTAGATCTTATTTAGAATAGTTATTTGATAGTTGATGATTACTAATATTTAGCCACACACAATATATAATGAAATATATAAGTAATTTTAAGCCAAAGCCGCAGTTCAGTCATGCTATCCGAACAAAGGGATGTATACAAATAATAAATAAAGTAGGGCTTTTTGTTTACATTCTGTACATTCTCAACAAAACCAGAAACAAGTAGAAATTTGTGATCTATAAAATACAACGAATTAAATAGATAAATATACAAAAGCTCTAGTTAGCAGACGACATATAAATAAATAAAAGTGAGAGTGCGTGAGAGAGCGAGTGAAAGAGAGAGAGAGAGAGAGTGAGTGAGCGTCGTCTGTGGGTGCCAGTGCCAGTGATTAGTCAAGCTGTCTTTCTATTTTTCCTTTAGTTACACGGATTCCAAAGCTTAATTCTTGGCTTGGAGAACACGAGGAGGTGCTTGAGGATATAGTGATGACTGGGTTTATAATGATACAAAGATCACTGACCCCTGTTAAAGTTTATTGGTCTATTTATTATTTATTTATTGGCTAGGAAGGAAGGAAGGAAGTTGTGGTGAAGGAAAGAAGGAAGTTGTGGTGAAGGAAGGAAGGAAGGAAAGAATGAAGTGGTGAAGGAAGGAAGTTGTGGTAAAGGAAGGAAAGAAGGAAGTTGTGGTGAAGAAAAAAAGTTGTGGTGAAGGAATGAATGAAGGAAGTTGTGGTGAAAGTTGTGGTGAAGGAAAGAAGGAAGTTGGGGTGAAGGAAGGAAAAAAGTTGTGATGAAGGAAGGATCCAAAGAAAGAAGGAAGTTGAGATGAAGGAAGGAAAGAAACAAGGAAGTTGAGATGAAGGAAAGAAGGATGGAAAAAAGTAATATTGATGATGAAGTTACATGATAAAAGTTTGTGGTATATTATTTATTGAGTAGAGCAGGAGGAAGTTAATTGTGGCGAAAGAAGGAAGGAAGTAACATTGATGATGAAGTTCCGTGATAAAAAAAACACGACTGACCCCCAAAGTTTGTGATATATTTATTATCAGGTGCAATGTGATGATTATTTTTTTTATTAAGTTGCTGGTGGTAAAATGCCTGGATAATGATTTACTGCCTTGCTGGGAGTTACAGTTTGTTTGTTTGTTGGTTGGTTGGTTTCATTCCACTTTTAAATTTTTCAGCATTAGGCCTACAGTGTAGTGAGTGTACGTATAGTTAAAGATGTAATGACCAGTGACACTTGTATTGTTTGTCATCGAAAACATATTAGTGTTATATAAACAGTTTGAAAAAAAAATGTATGATTGCGTATGACGAATATTTTACTTACCGTATTGTTTTTATTTGTATATTTTTTAACCAACTAAAAAAATATGTACCGGTATGTTAGTGAAGGATGTATATGTCAGAATATCGCTGCCACCCTCTGTCAGCCTACAGTACGTAAGATCAAGCAAGGCTTTCTATTGTCACTGGCTGGTATTGTTCTCTTGTTCTTGTATGGGGGTGTTCAATGCAGATAATTATGTTGGGAATACTTAGGGGGTTTAGGCATCCCTTCTCATTTGTGGTACAGCTGGGTCCTCGAGGCCTAGGGCGATCTCCTTTCATCCTTATATTAAACAACTCCTTCAGTGAAGTTCGGTGTCACTGTCATCTTATAGATCGAGAGTTAGACTGATGAATAGGCAGATCAGTAGACCAGCTGCGGAGCCTTTGAAGTTGGCTTGAGATGAAACGTCTAGCCTTTGATACGGTGTTCCCAAAGGAGGAGGGGGCCAGTATATAAGGAGGGAGTAGGGAGAGTGGGATGTGGAGGGAGTGTATCGATGGGTATAGGAAGTATGAGGGAGAACTCAGACTCAGAGCTCTTGAAGATGTTAGATTGTGAAAGGGGTACGAGGGAAAAGTTACCGGTATAGAGAGTATGAGAGAGGAGGAAAAACACGTGAGGATATATTGTAGGAAGTGAGGGAGGAGGAAGAACACGTGAGGTCGTTAAGAAGTGTGAGGGAGAAGATGTAAGGGTGTAGGTTGTACAAGGAAGGAAAGATGAGGCAGCATATAGAAAAGAGAACGTAGCCTACAATAAGGGAGGAGGAAAAGCCAAGAAATGTTAGCGTGTGGGATGTGTGCGGAAGGGATCAGAGGGTGTGAGAGAGGAGAAAGGGAATGGGAAGCAGAAAGGATAAGATGCGTGAGGTAGCTCGGAGGAATAGCAAATAATGAGGAGTGTAAATTGTGAGGAGGGAAGTACTTGAGTGAGAAAGGAAGAAAGGGAGAATCGGAATACAAGAGACTGAAGAAAGAGGGAGAAGAGGAAGTGTGAGAAATGAGGGAACGTGAAATAATAGGTAGGAATCGGGTCGAGGAAGCCGTGTGGGGAATGAGGAGACTTGAAGAGGGAGGAAGTATCAACGTGTGTGAGGAAGGAGTCAGAATGTGTGGGGGAAGAATCGGAAAGTGTGCTGGAGGAATAAGATAGTGTGAGGGAGAAATCAGGGAGAGTGAGGGAGGAATCAAAGTCGTGTGAGGGAGAGAGGAGGGTCGGCGCGCGTGACGGGGGGCAGGCGGGGGGCAAGCATGATAGTGGCGGCGGTGGTGGTGGTCGTCAGTCGATAGTGAAGTGTGGTGGTGCGAGCAGGAAGGAGGAGTGTTTAGGGCTGCCTCTCTCTTCACTCTCTCTGGCGTCGTCAGCTTCAGACCGGCGTCATTCCTGGCTGTGTTTTGGTGTGCGTGTTGGTGCCCATCTTGTGTGTGCATGAAGTGAGCTGTGATTTGATAATGTAAGGGGTATCTGTTTTGTGACGTCGTGTTACGCCAGGCAGGTACTGTACCGTAGTGATGTGTGTGTGTGTGTGTGTGTGCTGTGACGCCATGTACAGTATCGAGCAAAAGTTGTCAGGTCCTTCATACCAAAAACATGGATAGGAATGCAACGCATACAAGGCTCTCCCAATTCCACTCGTGGTAAAGGGGGAGGCGGGGGGTGCACAGGAATTGTAGGGGCACCGTGAATGAATAATTAAGTTACCGGTATTACATAAACAGGTGATTTTAAGTGTCAGCAGAGCTTTATTAAAGACAGTGAATGTCGTTGACTGTTTCTGTCGTGTAGACTGTGATATAAAAGTGATGTGAAGGCAACGGTACCGGTACGTCAAAACTACGGTACATCAACCATACCATTTGGTCACCAAGGCTACCACCAAAAACATCTCGACCCTCAATCTCAGTTCAGGTAAGCTAGTCTAACATCAAATTACTTCCTTCATTGCAGTCCCAAGCACTTCCGCATTCACATAATTATTTATACGGTAATGTTCGGCGAGGAACAGAGCATTTCAGAATAATTCGAAAACTATCAAGTCAAATATAGAATTAATCGCTTGGTGAATGCAAGCTTACCGTGTCATTTCAATAGATTGCAAGCCCTGATTAAAATTTCAATATTGAAGAAGCTATACCAGACTGTTGACAGCAATGGCTCTTTCCTCTTGAAATGGGTATTAATTCACATTTTACTGCAATATACAACTTCTGTATGTATTAATTATATAAGGTTTCTCACAAATTTGAATTTATGAGGCAAAACGAAAAGAAACATCGTTATTTTTTGGCCAAAAATACAGAAACAATATTGTTGATTTTATGGTTGCTCATGCACAGTCACGAACCATCATAAATATCCAGCAGAGGTCTTGTTGAAGTTTGGTATTATCTGACATACCAAGTACCTACAATCTCATATCCTGTCTCATATATATTGGAGTGGAGCTCGTTAACCTAAAGGACCCTGTGTTGTCAGAAAATGGGAGGTATAAACGAGTCCTTCAAATATAGCCACGAAACACTACCTATATGGAAGGAGCTTGTTTCTTGGCGTAATCAGGAGGAATCAGCAGAAGCATCCAATTCTCACACACGATCACAGGGTCTTTAATTTATACTCCATCATCAAGCTATTCAAAGCAGACTTGTGGATACTTATTATTATGGCTCGTGACTGTACGAGACGCATTGTACTGTACGTGCTGTTGACCACAAGAATTTATACACTCGTAGTTTTCAAGGGATTACAACGAACGGAATATGTAAAGCTATGGAACTGCAATGCAACATAATATTAAGTTTGTTGTTTTGGAATCATCGAATCACTTGGTAGACCATTCATTGCAGTACATCCAGAATAATAACCTCTCTCTCCATATAATCTGTGTACGAATTCCTGCAGCCAACTGTACAGTATCTAATAAACTAATGTGCGATGTTAAATTTTCATATGGTGTATCAGGCATGGGGTCTTGATCAAGGATTACGTAGGCTATATTGACCCGAGAAAAGTTGATACAGTTCTCAGAAGCCTTATATACCATAGGGTACCTTACGTCATCCATGTAGTCAACCGTCTCTATGGAGAAACGCTTGACCGTAAAGTGAAAGGTTATTGAATCCTCCAAACTATCTCACGTAAACAAAAAATTCTCGTTTAGTAAGTAACTTTGAGATGCCTTGTTTCCTGACATGTTTTTAGTGGAATCAGTAGCCCTCCAATTTACTCAAATGCTTCCCTGTTAGTAACATTAAGATGAATTGTTTCCTGACATGTTTTAGAGGAATAAGCAGCCCTCCAAATTACCCCAAAGAGTTCCATCCTTCCCTTATAATTTAAGTTACAGTAGTTTGTCAGGCAGAATTCTTAGACTGAACACAAACAAGACCTCATTAGACCTGCAAAACTTTTTATAACATCATTCCCAATATTAACTCGATTTCACATGTGTACAGTTGAGCAAGTAGAAAGTGCAAGAAAAATATGACTGTATATTGCACCATATGTCAGTTCTTTGTAGTAAGTCCTCTTATCTTTATCAATGAATCACTAGGATCCCAGAGCCATTGTAAGGTGGAACGTGATTGGCTGAACTTTGAGTGGTGGTGAAAATGTTGCCATTTACAGCTATATTCTTCATGCTATTTCTTCTGGCTCAAATGTATACGTTTTGTTTCAATACGACTCTTTCACACCCAATTAAGGAGACTGTCTTGTTGGCAAATTGGAAGGCTAATGATTCCTAATTAGTCTGTGTGTGTGTGTGTGTGTGTATAAAGGCCGTATAGATAGCCTATGCCAGGAAACAGCTGCTGCCCTCAATAGTACGGTACTAATTAGAGGGGATCTGTTTCGTGGCATAGTTTGGAGGAATCACACAGACTTTCCAATTTAATTCACCAATAAAAAAAATCTCGTCAAAAAAATATTACACAGTAGATTTAATAATCACTCTGTACTTGTCTGTCTGTGTCTGTCTATTCCCGCGGATGATGCAAGTATAAAATAATGTAATTCATATACGTAGTTCCCATACATTAGTTACCCGACCTCCAGTGTATTCATTTTATCTGTATGTATATTTGTGTTTGTGTGTATCCAAGGTGTGTATGATGGATCCTTCGTTATTATAAAGGTCTGCCAAGTAAATATGGAGCTACTAATTCCTATAAAGTATTTCAAGCAACAACGGACAGCAATTATATTTTGTTAATCTATCTGGTCCTGTTTCCCGACACACTTTGGAGGAATCAAGGTGCTCTACTGATTACTGTACCAAAAACGTTTTAGGCTAGGCTATCCCTTTAGGCTATTCCCTACTGTCCCTCTTGTAGCCAGCGCAGTAAGTGTTATGTAACTCGTAAGTATCGATTCGTATTATTATTTCGTGGAAGTGACTCACATTCAGAGGTCAATATACATTTAGGGCACCTTGATTCCTCCAAAACATGCCAGGAAACAGGATTAGATTAAGGGGATAGCATACTTTTGGTTCATTGGAGTGCCTTGACTCCTCCAAGGTA
This sequence comes from Petrolisthes manimaculis, assembly GCA_034508575.1. NCBI lineage: Eukaryota > Metazoa > Arthropoda > Malacostraca > Decapoda > Porcellanidae > Petrolisthes > Petrolisthes manimaculis. The sequence continues at coordinate 4,983 of JAWZYT010002824.1, read as the reverse complement.
TGCCTGGAAGCAAGACCAGATGAACAAAAGTAAATACTGGTTGACAAAATGTAATGGTGACCTGTTGCTTGGAATAGTTTGGAAGAATCAGTTGCTCCAGATTTACCAACAAAATGTAATGGTGACCTGTTGCTTGGAATAGGCTAACAGTAGGCCTAGGCTAGTTTGAAAGCATCAGATAATTGCACCAGATTTACCACCAATACAATACTACCCCTTTAATGTTACTGAGTTCTGGCACACACAGACAAACACACATTCCTCCTGTATTGATAAAAGTAAACTAGGCTGTAGCTGTTGGACTAATATACGTACAGAAATAATGTTGGAACCTCTGACGTCATAGCCTAACCGTTGTACGGAGGAATTCTCAGCTAAAAACATATTATATGGGTATTAGATAGAGATTTTTCACTCGTTTAGAACATTGTTATTGTAGTTAAACCATCTCTATACAATTAATAAATACATGTATCCACTCAGTCCCACATTGAAAACCACAACTAAATATTTTCCCAGACTTATGATTATTAGGTTATTAATATTATTCGATCATTACCACCTTACCGAGCATTTTCTTGTTGGTGATTTTGAAGGTTTGTGATTCCTCCAAACTATGCCACGAAGCAGACTACCATAATGTTACTTGAATGAGGGATCTGTTTCTCTCTCTCTCTCTTTCTCTCTCTCTCTCTCTAGGGATTGGGGGGGGGGGGGTGTTAATGTGATGGTGGTAAGTTCAGTGCTAATGGTACCGGTAGTGTGTGATGATGGTGATGATAATAGTGTAGTAACAGTGTTGTGATGATGAGTTTATGATGGTAATGATAATGGTGACTTGATGGTAATACTAATAGTGTGATGATGGTGTTAATAGTGTGTTAATGGTGGTAATAGTGTGTTAATGGTGTTAATAGTGTGTTAATGGTGATAACAACACTGTAGTGCCTCTGACAGCAACAAGTCTCTCCTTACCTCTGCCTCACCTCACATGGAACTCAGCGTGTGTGTGTGTGTTTGTGTGTGTGTGTGTGCTGGCCGGCGTGTGTGTGTGTGTTTGTGTGTGTGCTGGCCGGCGTGTGTGTGTGTGTTTGTGTGTGTGCTGGCCGGCGTGTGTGTGTGTGTCAGGACAGACGTGTATGCATGCAGGCTTATGTGTGTGTGTTTGTGTGTGTTTGTAGGCCGGTGTGCGTGTGTCAGGCCGGTGTGTGTGTGTGTGTGTGTGTGTCAGGCCGGCGTGTGCATGTGTGTGTGTCAGGACAGTCGTGTATGCATGCAGGCGTATGTGTGTGTGTATGTTTTATCGAATACGTGTGTGCGTGAGTATGCGTGTGCGTGTTTGTGTATGCATGTATTCGTGTGCATATATTTTACTGAACATGTGTAAGAGAGAGAGAGAGAGAGAGAGAGAGAGAGAGAGAGATTTTATGTATATGCATGAGTGAGTGAGTGCGTGTGTATGTGTGTTTGCTTTTCTGTCTGGCTGCGGTTTTGTGTATTCACGAATGCGTGTTTGTGTTAGTGAGTGCTTGTGTGTGTGTGCTTGAGCATGTGTGTGTGTGTGTTTGAGCATATGTGTGTGTGTGTGTTTGAGCATGTGTATGTTTGATCACGTGTGTGAGTGTGTGTGTTTGAGCATGTGTGTAGCCTATGTTGAACATGTGTGTATTTGTGCTTGAGCATGTGTGTATGTTTGACCATGTGTGTGTCTGACCATGTGTGTGTGTGCGTGACCATGTGTGTTTGTATGAATATATGTATGTGCGTGACCATGTGTGTGTGTGTGTGTGTGTGTTTCCATGAGTTATAGCGGTACCTGGCAACCTTCCTGGTCCACCTGTTATAAGTTTGGGTCAATACTTTGCCTGCTTGCTGTGATGGTCTGGTCTGGTCTGGTCTCCTTCCTTCCTTACCCATACATAGTCTACTCGTCTCGTCTGGTCTGGCTTGGCTACCTTATATAACTACTTGCCACCCCTTCAACACACACCCCCTCTTTGCCCATGATTTCCCCCACAACCCCCACCACCCCACAACCACCGGGCTACCTTTTAAAACTACTTGCGACCCATTCAATTCACACCCCCTCTTTGCCCATGATCCCCACCACACGACCCCATGTATGTACAGTCGGAGGTTAAAGTCGTGTCGCTACATCTGCCAAATCATGAAATATAGATATAAATATAAATATGGAAATATAAACTTCACAGGCTCGTAGAATGTAAACCCAGAGTAGTTTACTAATTTGGCCCCTGCATCGATATTGTAATTCTGTTTTGGTTCAATGATTATCCTTATTTATGTTATCCTTCAAGAAAAGCTAAGTGAGACGACACTATACACTCGTGATACATCATTTGTGACCACCAGAGTGTGAGGAGCAGAAAGTTTCGAATGGCCTGGTACACTATTGTTCATTTGCCCACAGGCTGAGTTCGAATGCAGGGTAGGATATGTGTTGTGCCTGCCGTTCGTCTCTGGTCAGGGATTATGTATTACGAGTGTACACCCTGCCTACTCTCCCTTTTTGTCCCCCCAACCCTACATACACCCTACCTACTTCCTTTACCATGTAGAGGGCAGCACTGGAAAAGATAAAAAGACTCTTGGAACTTAACAAATATATGGGTAACATGTATATTAATACAATTTAATGATACGACTTACATATAGAGGGCGTCACCGTTGAAAAGATAAAAAGACCCGTAGAACGTAAACAAAAATATGGGTAACAGATAGGCCTATATTAATCCAGTGTAATGATACGACTCACATGTAGAGGCAGCACCGTGGAAAAGACAGAAAGACTCGTATAGAACGTAAATAAATAGGAATAACAGATATAGAAATGAAATGTAATATGGAGATTGTGACTCCCTGGTGGTGGTGGTGGTGGGTACAGTCATGGTCAGTAGTCCTGCAACACCTTTTAATGATCCTAAACTATAGTAGCTGTTGGTCTTTGCAATATTGGTTCATAAGTTTCAATCAAATGCAGGCTCGCTTTTATTTACCAGGTTGTAGGACTTTTAACCATGACTGTACAGTTGGCTCCACTCCCGCGTTTCTCCCCTGCCGTTGCCAATGTTGGGCCAGTCAGAAATTCGAATGCCCGATCCATGCACAAGTTAAAACATTTAAAACATTCATATCCTTAGAGTGAAAGATATGAATGTTTCGAATATTTAAACTTGTGAATCAATCGGGATTCGAATTTCTGGCAACGACAGGGGAGAAACGCGGGAGTGGAGCCAACTGTACCTGTAGTAGTAGTATTATCTAGGTGTGTGTGTTGAGTAATGATGGTGCCTGTCTAACTCTGATACCATAGTAAGCCCTGGGGATCACATCACAAAGCCACATGGACTGATGGTTGATGTATGTATGTATGTAGGCTATAATACACACACACTCACAAATCTATGTTACTATTTAGGTGTACTTGTGTATGCTGTGGCTGGCGTGTGTGTATGTATGTGTAGACAGATGTGCATGTAGTGTGTGTGTGTGTGTATGTCGAAGGATTTGCATGGAGTGGCTGGCGTGGTTGTGTGTGTGTGTGTGTAAACAGATGTGCATGCAGTGTGTGTGTTTATGTCTAAGGATGGGCATGCATGTAGTTTTTGGTGTGTGTGTGTGTGTGTGTTGACGTATGTGCATGGAGTGGCTGGTGTGTGTGTGTGTGTGTGTGTGTTACAGTCACCATGCACCAGTAGTAGTCTAATTTAGTCTTATAATAGACCTTATTGAAATAATCTACACAACAGCTCAGTAAAAATTAATTATCTAAAGAGTTTTGTGTTTTGGTGATGTATATGCTCTCTCTCTCTCTCTCTCTCTCTCTCTCTCTCTCTCTCTCTCTCTCTCTCTCTCTCTCTCTCTCTCTCTCTCTCTCTCTCTCTCCTCCTCTCTCTCTCTCTCTCTCTCTCTCTCTCTCTCTCTCCTCTCTCTCTCTCTCTCTGGACCCTAATTAGTGACTTGGAGGTCAAGGTCTGTACTCAGTCATATTGATTAAATTGATTTACTGACTCTGAGGTGGTTTATAATATACCGTATATACATATAAAAATATAAACCGCTATATTATCAAGTTAAACAAAATTCACTCGTTTTTTTTTTTTTTTTTTTTTTGTAAGGAGGAAATTCGGTGTTGGTGAATTTGGAGCAACTGAATCCTCCAAACTATTCCAAGCAACAGAACACCATTCATTATTTTTGCTCTCCTGGTCCTGTTTCCTGGCCTACTTTGGAGGAATCAAGGCACTCCAATGTAACAAAAGCGAATTACCACCTTAAGGGGGTGCGGGAGTAGGGGACAGGCTTGGGGGGGTTAGAGGGGGGTGCGGCAATAGGGGACATGCTTTCTACCCCCCCCCCCCCCCCCCCTACACCCCAAGCCTGTCCCCCAATTCCCACCCACCCCTTAAACAGATATATACACTTTAATTAAACAGATATAATATTTATAATCCATGATGGTTTGTCCCTTGGAATAAAATTAATAGTTTGGAGGAATCATGCAGTTACTCCAGATTTACCCCCACCCTCCCCCACCCGACCCCCTCCTAAAAAAAACAACAACAACATCGTACCGGGAGTTGCAAGCCAAAAAAAAAAAAACACCAACAGTATATGAAAACAAAAATGGCAAAGTTGTGGACTGTGGTAAGAGCATCAACAACAACAACAACAAACAACAACAAAAACAATGCATGCAAGATGAAGAATAGCATTTAGATTCCACTCGCTTTTGGATGGAAGGATGCAAGTTGTATAATACTGTATGTGGTGTATATATATATTTAAGTTTATGAATACATGCAAGAATCTGTGTGTGCTGTCCCCTTAGACTATACAATCATACACGCTCCCATGAAACCAAAACACCTCACAACCAACCAAACATCATACACTCCACCCAACAAACAAACATACACCCCAACATACATACACCTTCCCTCCTACATACACCTCCCCCAC
>JAWZYT010002823.1:15000-34566 GCA_034508575.1 Petrolisthes manimaculis | reverse complement strand
ATATGCTTAACTTGCCTTCACATCTGACCTTCACACACACACACACACACACACACTACCATTCCTTCATGCAGTTCTTCATTTTTCCTCTCTCTCTTTCCATTCCATTATTCATTCCTACTTCTTGACTGTCCTTCTTTGTTTCCTTCTCATTATTATTATTAATATTATTATTTCCTTCACTCCTTCATTCATTATTCCACATTCTATATTACTTCTGTTCCTCCTTCCTTCTAAATTCAAACAAATTTCTCTCTCTACCATCTCTCTCACTCTCCTCTTTCTCCCTTTTTCATCCACCATCCCTCACCTCTCTCCCCTTCTTCCCTCCTCCCTCCCCTTTTTTTCCCCTCAACTCCATTTCATTCCTCCTCCCCTCCCCCTTTTTTCCTCCCCTCCCCACATACCTCCTCCCCCCCTACATCCCTCCTCCCCCCCTCCTCTCTCCCTGTCTCCCTCCCCTTCCTCTCCTCCCCCCCTTTCATTTCACCCCCCCCCCCAACCTACCATTCTCTTCCAATTACCATTTACACTTTTCCTTTCTGCAGCTCTCACCTTTCACCTCTGACTCCCCCTACCCTCCCTCTCCTATTCCCCCCTCACTCCCCCCTCCTATTCCCACTCACCCCCTCTCTCTCACCACTTCCCTTCAAACTATTCCTCTCGTAGTTACTCCCTTTCCTTTCCTTCAAAACCTTCTCCTCGCCCTCACTCCCTTCCCTTTCCTTCCCTTCAAATCCTTCCTCCCACCCTCATTCTCCCTCACTCCTTCCCCATACATCCCTTTCCCTCCCTACCCTTCTACTTGACTATCCTTTCCCTCTCCACCCTTCCACTTGACTATCCTTTTCCTCTCTACCCTTCCACTTGACTATCCTTTCCCTCTCTACCCTTCCACTTGTCTATACTTTCCCTCTCAGTAATTAGTGGTTTTGAGCTAAACAGCCTCGTAAGGACCAATATGTCTGTTGCTGTATGAATTCCTTTCTATTCTTTTGTATTTTGTATTAATTTGTATTGTTTTTGTATTCCTTTTTAGTCTTGTATTTGTTTGTATTCTGCATTTGTTTTGTATTCCTTTGTATTCCTCTTACTCTTCATATTTCAGTCACTAGGCTCTCTCTCTCTCTCTCTCTCTCTCTCTCTCTCTCTCTCTCTCTCTCTCTCTCTCTCTCTCTCTCTCTCTCTCACCGTGTTCGTTCCCTCCTGTCTCGTAATTTTCTCTCCCTTCCCTTCGTTTACCTCTCCACGCTTCTCTCTCTCTCTCTCTCTCTCTCTCTCTCTCTCTCTCTCTCTCTCTCTCTCTCTCTCTCTCTCTCTCTCTCTCTCAAACACATACCTACATACATCCCTTTCAACCATTCTTCCTTTTTATTCGCCCCCCTCCCCCCCCCTCCTACCCCCTCCCCCCTCCCCCCTCCCCCCTAATTTCCCCACTAGGTGCCTAATCACGCCCCCAGTGCCAGTACAGTGCCAAGCCACAGTGCCATAAGGTCGGAAATGTCACCTTACTTGGGCCATGATTGACCTTTATACACGGGGTGGGGGAGAGGGGGGAAGAAGAGGAGGAAGGGGAGAGGGAGTAAGAGAGTAGGGAATAAGTAGGAGAGGAGTCAAGAAAGAGGAGATGGAGGAGAAAGAGGAGGAGGAGAGAAAAAAGGAAGGAAGGGGCATGGAAAGAGAAGAATAAAAGGAGGAATTAAAGAGATAAAGAAATGAGTAGAGATAGGGGTAATGAAGGGAAGGGAATGGGTAAGGGATGACAAGGAAAGGAAAGGTAAAGGATGGGAAGGAGGAAAGGAAAATAAGGAGAAATTGGAAGGGGTAAAGAATGACAAAGAATGAAGGAAAGGGAAACGAAGAAAATGTAAGAGAAAAACAAGGAATGAAGGGAAGGGGTAAGGAAAGACGAGAAAGGAAGGGAAGGAGTAAGGAAAAGACAAGAAAGGAAGGGAAGATGTAGGGAAAGACAAGAAAGGAAGGGAAGGAGTAAGGGAAAACAAGAAAGGAAGGGAAGGAGTAGGAAAGACAAGAAAAGGAAGGGAAGAAGTAGGAAAAGACAAGAAAGGAAGGAAAGAAGTAGGAAAAGACAAGAAAGGAAGGGAATGGGTAGGAAATGACAAGAAAGGAAGGGAAGGAGTAAGGAAAGACGAGAAAGGAAGGGAAGAAAAGGGGTAATGGAAAGACGAAGAAGAAAAGGGAAGGAGTATAGGTGATGTAGGTAAAAAATTGGAGGTAAATGAGTCCTTCAATTACTGCCACGAAACACACACACACCTAGAGAATAATAATATAGTTAATGAGCTTGTTTGGTGGTATAGTCAGGAGGAATCAGAAGCCTCTAATATTCATACACAATCACAGGGTCCTTCAGATAATTGTATGAGTATATTATTATTATTATTATTATTATTATTATTGTTGTTGTTGCTTTATCATTATTATTATTATTATTATTATTATTCTCCTTACTATTATTATTATTTTTATTATTATTATTATTGTCCTTTCTATTAGTATCATTATTATTATTATTATCCTTTCTATTATTATCATCATTAAAATTATTATTATTATTATTTTTATTATTATTATTATTATATATTATTATTATCCTTCTATTATTATCATCATTAAAATTATTATTATTATTATATTAACTAACACTAACCCATGAAAATGTGTGTAAGTAAGTGTGTCTTAATGGTGGGTGAGTTGAAGGAATAAAAGTTCAAGAAATGGTTGGGGTTACTAAGATGTGGAGTAAAAGTTATCCTTGTTAGTGTTATAAGTGGAGTAGCTTGTACCTCTCACTCCCTCCCTCCACCTACCTCTTACTCCACTTACACACACTCTCACTCCACCTACCTACCTACCTATCTACCCACCTCCTCCTCCACTTACACACACTCTCACTCTACTTACCTACCTACCCACCACCTCCTCCACTTATACACACTCCACTCTACCTACCTACCTACCTACCTCCTCCACTTACACATACTCCACCTATACTCTTTCCTCTCCACTTATATAATCTCTCTCTCTCTCTCTATTATTTTTCTTATTTTCCTTATTTTTTATTTTTATTTTCTCATGTTTACCTCTCATTATCTACTATGCCCTTCTCTCTATCTCTCTCTCTCTTTCTCTCTCTCTCTTTCTCTCTTTCTTTTTCTCTTTCTCTCTCTCTCTCTCTTTCTTTTTCTCTTTCTCTCTCTCTTCATTCTTCTTCCCTTCCCTCTCCCTTCCTCACGCCTATCTTCTCTTCCCTTCCCTCTCCCTTCCTCACGCCTATCTTCTCTTCTCTTCTCTTCTCCTTCCTCGTTCATCTTTCCTCCCTCTCTTCCCTCTCCCTCCGTCCGTCCTGCCCCATTCATTTCCTCTTGTCTCTTCTCTCCCTCTCCCTTCCCTTTCTCTCCAATTCTCCCTTTTCCCCAAGTTATCTTCCTTTTCCTTCACTTCCTCTCTTTCGTTACATCTCCTTCCCTTTCCCTCCCTCAAACACCCATTTTTATCCCCTCTCTTCTCACTTCCTTCTCTTCCTTCTCTCCTCCCCTCTCCTCCCCTCCCTTACCCTAACCCACTTCTCTCCCTTTTCCCCTCCCCTCCTCTCCCTCCCCTCCCTTCCCCGTCCCCACTTCCCTCCCTTCTCCCCTTCCCTCCCCTCCCTTCTCACTTCCCTCCCCCCTCCCCTCCCCCCCTCTCCCTGACCTCATTTATACCCCTATATATACAGAGCGACGCACACAAAAGAAAACAAACAAACAAACAAAAACAACACTATAAGGTCTAGGGTGTTTGTTCCAGGTTGTGTGTGTGAAAGAGAGAGAGAGAGAGAGGTGGTTGTGTGTATATATGTATGTGTGTTTCTTTCTTACTGTTTCCTTTACTTTCCAAATTTTTTCATTTATTATTATTATTATTATTAACCTGTATTTTTTTTTTAGCTATTAATCTCTTTCTCCCTCTCCCTATACCCTATTATTCTTTTCCTTATATCCTAATTGCCACTATCCCATTCCCTCCTTCCCTCCTTCCTTCCCTCCTTCCTTTCCAATACCTTCTTGTCATAATTTATCCTATATTTTCCATTCCCTTCTTATTCTTTCATTTTCTCCCCTCCTTACCGGGACTGGTTTCTCTCTATCTCCTCACTCTTTCATTCTCTGTACACCTATTCTCCCATTCTTTCTCTCTTCTCTTTCTATCCTTCCTTTCCCTCCCCTTCTCTTTCTTTCCTTCCTTCCTTTCCCTCCCCCTCATTCTCTTTTCTTCTCTGTAAACCTATTCTCCCATTCTTTCACCCTTCTCTTTCTTTCCTTTCCCTCCCCTCACTTTCTTTTCTTCTATGTACACCTATTCTCCCATTCTTTCTCCCTTCTCTTTCTTTCCTTCCTTCCCCCTTCTCTTTCTTTCCTTCCTCTCCCTCCCCATTCTCTTTCTTTCCTTCCTTTCCCTTCCCTTCTCTTCTCTTTCTTTCCTTCCCCCTTCTCTTTCTTTCCTTCCTTTCCCTTCCCTTCTCTTCTCTTTCTTTCCTTCCCCCTTCTCTTTCTTTTCTTCCTTTCCCTTCCCTTCTCTTTCTTTCTTTCCTTCCTTTCCCCCTTTTCCTTCTACTCATTACTCTCCCATTTATTCTTTTTCAGTGGCTGCTTCATAACCTCTCATTTCAGTTCTCCTTCCCTTCTCACCCCTCCCTTCTTATCTTCTCCCTTCCTCTTTTCTTTTCCTTTCCTTTCGTACCATTCTCTCCCTTTCCCACTTCCCAATTCCTTACCTTTCCCCTACCTTTCTCCCTACCTTTCCTTTCCTTCCCAGTTGCCCTTCATTTCCCTCCCTTCTTACCTTTTCCTTCCTTCTCTTCCCACTTCTTCCCTTCCTCCTTTCCCACTTCTTCCCTCCCCCACTTCTTCCCTCCCCCACTTCTTCCCTCCCTCCTTTCCCATCTTCCCTCACTTTTTTTACCTATCCCCTCCCCAACACAGTGTACCAACCAAACAGCCTTCCTTCTTCCCTGCCTCCCTGTTTTATCGTAAGGGATTACACTCACCCTTAAGCCCCAGACAAACGACCCTAAGGCCACCATCCCTTGTCTGTAATTAGGGTCAGGGTGGAGGAGAGTGGTTAGGGTGATTGACCTCGTGATGAGTGGAGGAGGAGGAGGGGGTCGTGGTTGGGATGGGGACGAGGCAGGGTTGGTGGTGTGTTGTGTTGTGGTTGTGTTGTGTTGTGTTGTGTTGTGTTGTGGTTGGGATGGGGACGAGGGAGTGGTGGTGTGTGTGTGTTGTGTTGTGTGTTGGTGGGTGTGGTGGATGATGTGGAAGTGTTGTGGTGTGTGTGTGTGTGTTGGGGTGTGTTGTTGTGGTGTGTGTGTGTTGTGTGTTGGTGGGTGTGGTGGATGATGTGAAACAGTATTGTAAGCAGGTGTGTGTGTGTGTGTTGGTGGGGTATGGTGGTGTGTTGGTGGGTGTGGTGTTGTATTATAGGTGTGGTGGTGTAGAGAGTGGTGTGTAGGTGTGTTGGTTGTGGTGGTATGTGGGTTGGGTGTGGTGGTATGTGGGTTGGGTGTGGTGGTGCGTGGTTTTAGCTGGATACGTGGTGTGTGTGTGTAGAGAGAGGGTGTGTGTATACTATAGAGAGAGGGTGTGTTGGTGTGTGTATAGGTGTGTTTTTTTTTGGTAGTAGGGGATGTGGAGAAAGAATTTATATATATGTGTGTTTTTCGTACAAGCCATTATTCCAACGTGGGGACCATTTCAATTAGACCCTAAAGCGACCCTTCTCACACGTACACAGAGGGTCGATATTTATTTGTATCCGATTTTGCTCTCCCTATGGGAAAATATATAGAAAAAGAAAAATAATAATAATAATAGTTTCCTGGTGACTGTTTATGTGAAGGGAGGAAGAAGTGGGTATGGAAGGAATATGTCTCTATATCTATCTCTATCTATCTATCTATCTCCCTATCTATCTATCTATCTACAGGTATCTCTCTCTGTATCTGTATGTCTCTGTTTATCTCTGTTTATCTCTCTCTCTCTCTCTCTCTCTCTCTCTCTCTCTCTCTCTCTCTCTCTCTCTCTCTCTCTCTCCTCCCCTTGGTGTGCTTTGTATTCCCTGGTGTGTGTGTGTGTTTGTTTCTTTGGTGCCTTCAAAGAAAATGATGTGGTGCTTCAGAGAAAACGTGACCAGGTCAAGCCCACTACAACTTTACACACGCCACCAATATCATACTCACTCTCTCTCAAACTTTTCTTCTTCTTCTCTTTCTTTCTCTCAAGCTTTTCTTCTTCTTCTCTTTCTTTCTCTCAAACTTTTCTTCTTCTTCTCTTTCTTTCTCTCAAGCTTTTCTTCTTCTTCTCCTTCTTTCTCTCAAGCTTTTCGTCTTCTCCTTCTTTCGTTTTCGTCTGTTTTTACGGCTCCCTTTTCTTTTCCTGTTTTTTTTTTCCATACCCTTTCTTTTGTTTTTGTTTTCCTTGTGTTTTTTTTACGTTCGTTATTTTCTATGTCTTATTTTTTTCTTTTTCTATTTCTTATTTTATTTTATGTTCTGTTTCTCCTTTCCTTCCTTCATTCGTCTTCTCTATATTTCTTCCTTCGTTCCTTGTCCTTCATTCATTCATTTCCTTTCCTCTTTTACTCTTCATACGCCCATTTCCTTCCCTCCCTCCCTCTTTCTTTCTCCCTTCTATCTCTACTAGTCTTCCTCCCCTCCTTTCTTTCTGTTTTTCCCTCCTTCCCCTTCTTAGTATCTCCCTTTCTCTTTTCCTCCCTTTTTTCATATTCTTTCCTTCCCCTTTTCATATTCTTTCCTTCCCTTCTTCTCTCACTTTCTCCCTCTTTCTTCCTTTTTACTCTCCCTTCCTCCTATCTCTCTCTTTCAATCCTCCTATCTCTCTCTTTCAATCCTCCTGTCTCTCTCCCTTCCTCCTTTCTTTCAATCCTCCCTCCCTCCTTCCCTCATCCTGCATGTATTTTTATCCCATCACACAAACACCACCTGATATCCTTTCGTCCCTCACTCATAAATTCACAGATACATAATACAAATAAACATTAACCCGAAACCAATGAATAATGAATTGCACCCACAGGAATTTTGTTTACATCACAGTGTGTGTATTTTTTCATAGACCACGAAAGAAAAAAGTTTATTTCTATTTTTTTTTAGTATAAAGGACACAATTTTTACCTTTTTTTTTTTAGTATAAAGGACACAATTTTTACCTTTTTTTTAGTATAAAGGACACAATTTTAACTTTTTTAATAGTACAAAGGACACAGGTTTTTTTTTTTTTTTTTTTTTTTAGTATAAAGGACACCGTTTTAACTTTTATTTATTATATATACAATAGATTGATCATAATTTATTTATTATAAAGTTGCCTGCCCCTGTTATAAAATGGTTTGGATTGTTCAGTTCACTTTCCTCTGTGTATTGTTCATCTTAAATCAGGTTTAATTAATGATGTCGTCCGGTTGGGTTAGGTCAGGTTAGGTTAGGTTAGGTTAGGTCAGGTCAGTTTTCCGTCAAGTTAGGTTAGGTTAGGTCAGGTTAGGTTAGGTCAGGTTAGGTTAGGTCAAGTTAGGTCAGTTTTCCGTCAAGTTAGGTTAGGTTAGGTTAGGTCAAGTTAGGTCAGTTTTCCGTTAGGTTAGGTTAGGTTAGGTCAGGTCAGGTCAGGTTAGGTCAGGTTTCCGTCAGGTTAGGGTGGGTTAGGTTTGATCAAGTTAAGTTAAGGTTATGTTAGGTTAGTTTAGGTTTGATTAGATTAGGGTTGATCAGGTTAAGTTCATTTAGGTAAGGTTTGATCAGATTAGGTTAGCTTAGGTTAGGTGAGGTCAAGTTAAGTCAGATTAGGTTAGGTTAAGTTAAGTTAAGTTAGATCAGATTAAGTTAGGTTAGGTGAGGTCAAGTCAAGTCAGATTAAGTTAGGTTAGGTCGGGATGTAAGCCAGTCCACTCTCCCCCTCCCTGACCCCCTCTCACCTCCCCCTCTCCCTCACTTACACAGCTGTTTCCTGTTGTCAAGAGTGTGTGTGTGTGTGTGTGTGTGAACCATGAGGGAGGGTCTGTTGTCACTGTCCACTTACCCTCCTCCTCTTTCATACCATCACACACCAGATTCTTAGAGAGAGAGAGAGAGAGAGAGAGAGAGAGAGAGTTAGTGATGACGTGAGCTTGTAGCGGCAACTTTTATTACATTGTATACCATTGAACATATTCCAGATTGGATATAAGAAGTTCATATGCAATGTAATAAATAAATACATAACAGGATAGACACAAATATTCACACTAACACCAATGACATTAATAATAAACACACCGAAACACAAACTCGTTTGCCATTAACCCCAAAGTGAATATGACCACCATCTTCACTACATGTAACCTCGCGTTACAAGCTTATGTCAAACGAAAGTAGAATAAAATAATGTAAACACAAAATTACTCTATTCTGAATCCAACAGGAATGACCCTCCCCTTTATAACACCACACCAGACCATATCCTCCCACTTCCCTCTCCTTTTCCCTTCCCTCTCCTTTCCCCTTCCGTCCTCCCGTTACCGTGTCTATATAAATATGAGAACAACAACAAGACGAGCCTAACCCGAGCTAACACGAGGCGGAAAAGGAGGTGGAGGTGGAGTTGGTGGTGAGGTGGAATAAAGAGTAGGAAGGAAAGGTAAACAAGATGTGTGTGTGTGTGTGAGAGAGAGAGAGAGAGAGAGAGAGAGAGAGAGAGAGGTATAAATAAACCATGTATACAGGTTGATAGGTATACACAGAGGAATGTATTTATTTTTTAGATAGGTTCAATATGTAGTGTGTATGATATGGGTAGGTGTGTAAATTAGCAGGTGTATATTTAGGGAGATGTGTAAATTAGCAGGTTTGTATGGAGGCATGTGTGTAAATTAGCAGGTTTGTATGTAGCCAGGTGTGTATAGAAACTGATGTGTTAATTACAGGTGTGTATATTTAGAAAGGTGTGTTGGCAGGCAGGCAGACAGACATACAGACAGGAAGTTAGAGAGCAATTATGGTGGTGCGTGAATTGACCTTGCACGACCTACCTCATTATATACCCTGCTCACACACACACACACACACACACACACACCTCACGTACTCACCTCACCTCAACGCTACTCTACTCTACTCTATACACATACACACACTTAACACACACACACATATACACTACACACACACACATAAACACTTAACACACACACACATATACACTTAACACACACACACATATACACTACACACACACACATAAACACTTAACACACACACACATATACACTACACACACACACATAAACACTTAACACACACACATATACACTTAACGCATATATACACACACACACACACACACACATCGCTACTCTTCACACATACACACTGAAAAGGAAGTGATGTACAATTACACAACACACGTATAGCTACATAAATAAATAAGATACACCTACATTATATTATTACACTCACTACAAAAAGAGGAGAGACTGAGGGTATATATATATATTTCTTTGGGGCTTATTAATTTTGTTGTGTGACTATTTATTTCATTGTCTATTTGTTTGTTTGTTTGTGTGTTTATCTGTATGTGTGTATATATTGCTTTGGGGTTTGTTTGTTTGTGTGACTATTTGTTTCATTGTCTATTTGTTTGTTTGTTTGTATGTGTGTCTGTCCCCTTACCTATGTCTAAAACTCCTCTCTGTTCTCCACCAACATGACCCCAATCAGCTTCCCCAAATCCTGATCTCGTCGGCTGAATCGTGACCAATTTGAACGCTTTATCTGAGGTAACTGGGGCTAATTATATTATTTTGTTGTTGTATTATTCGTTATAAATTTCCAGAGACACGGTTATGTCGTGTGTTAAACTGTATGTATTATGGCCACTGTCTGTAATAATAATTAGTGTTGTCAGAAAATTCCATGGAGGTTAGTGAGTCCTTCAAACATTGCCACGAAACACCACCGACTATATTGAAGGAGATTGTTTCGTGGCAGAGTCAGGAGGAATCAGAAGCCACCAAGTCTCATACACAATCACAGGGGAGATTATTTTGTTGGTGAACTGGAATAGAAACTGAAAACACAAACTCAGAACTATAAACAAACAAGAAACTGAAAACACAAACTCAGAACTATAAACAAACAAGAAACTGAAAACACAAACTCAGAACTATAAACAAACAAGAAACTGAAAACACAAACTCAGAAATATAAACAAACAAGAAACTGAAAACACAAACTCAGAAATATAAACAAACAAGAAACTGAAAACACAAACTCTTGGAACTCACTCCCTTGACAATCCCACTGTTATAAAATCCCTCTACATGTTATACAATCCCTCAGTATGAATGTTAATTAAAGTAGAGTCTGTCTAAATTATACACGACAAGAAGGGACTGAGAATTGTACCGCCTTTACACACACACACACACACATACACACGTCTGGTCATCTCGACTATATATTTGTGTGTGTGTGTGTGTACCTTAAAGATCAAGTGTGTGTGTGTATGTACCTTAAAGATCAAGCGTGTGTGTGTGTGTGTGTGTGTGTGTGTACCTTAAAGATGAATCGTTCTCTTAACCACACTGATTATTTTAACAAGTGATAAATCTTTAACATTATTAGAGAGAGAGAGAGAGAGAGAGAGAGAGAGAGAGAGAGAGAGAGAGAGAGAGAGAGAGAGGTATCATATTAAGTAAAAGCCTCTCAGCACTGTTTTCCTTGCAGTCGCTTTATAATGAGAGAGAGATAGGATGGTGATGGCTAGAAAGATAGATGAATATGTTTATTAGAAGCGAAGTGACTGTAGTTTGGTTGATGATAGCAGTAATGAGTAAGAAAAGTTTACACCATCTCCATAAGACCACCACCACCCCCACTACCACAACTACTACTACTACTACCACTACCACAACTACTACTACTACCACTACCCGCTGAATGGTCGTGTTTACATTACAGTAAGGCCAAGGGCAGCTCAGTCAGTCAGTCAGTAGGTGTGGCCTATATTTACATCTCCTCCTTCTCCTCCCTCCAGACGCGTGCAGCTGTACACACACACACACACACACACACGTACAGGCAAACACACATACACACACGTACAGGCAAACACACACATACACGCCCACGCAGGCAAACATCACACACACAAGCATACACATACACACACGGAGAAGATAAACAGCTCTTCTTCTCCTCCTCCTTCTCCTCCTCCTCCTCCTCCTCCTCCTCCAGGCTACATTAAAGTATATATAAGATAAAACTTCAAGTGTAGTGATGTTATAGTCAGTCAGTCCCACTCCACTCATGATAGCAAAGATGTTGTTGTTGTTTTTGTTTGTTTATGTTGTTTGTTTGTTTGTTTATGTGGTTGTCTGATGGTAAGGATAACCAGAAACTCGTGTCCAATTCTCCAACACTTCAACTTGAGTTACTAAATTACTGTACTGTACTTGTATTATCTCCCTCTGGTACTTGATGATAGATAATGTTGGGTTTGATATGGGGTTTGTTTTTGTTTTTTATTTGAGGGAGAGAGTCTTGTAATATTATTGAAGCTGGTTGATTATTATTATTGGATTGATTGAGTGATTGATTGATATTTGAGGGGGGAGAGTCATGATTTTTTTTTTTTTTTTTTTTTTTTTTTTTTTTTTTTAAGGGAGATAGTTTTGTATTTTTATGAAGCTGGCTATTATCATTATTTATTATTATTATTATTATTATTATTATTATATTTGTTTTGTTTTTGGGTCTTATTGTTATTTAATATATTTTCTGACTACATCACGGGGTTCCTTAAGTCAGGTCAGGTTTTATGGTAAGGTTAGGTTAAGTTGGGTCAGGTCAGGTCAGGTCAAGTTAAGTTTCAGTCACGTCTCATTCACAACAACATTATTTACTACCACGAATCGACAGAACTTTAGACTACAACTGTACACACACACACCATCACATAAAGGAGGTAGCGCGGTGTTGATAAATCTGGAGCAACTGATTCCTCCAAGCAATTCCAAGCAACAGGCCACACCAATATGTTTGTTCATCTGGTCCTGTTTCCTGGCATACTTTGGAGGAATCAGGGCACTCCAAAGACAGCAACAGTGATACAAACAGAACAACAGGGATACAAACAGAGAAACAGTGATACAAACAGAAAAACAGTGATACAAAAACAACAGTGATAAAACAGTAACTGAAACAACAGTGATACAAAGACAACAACAGTGATACAAAGACAACAGTGATACAAACAGTAACAGTGAAACAACAGTGATACAAACAGAACAACAACAGTGTGGTTTGGTTTACTCTCCCTTCATTACACGTATTAATCCGCAGGTAATTTAATTGGTGAATGTAATGGTTGTGTTTCCAATAACCTGTTTGTTCTAATGTCGAGTGAACTGATGAAGGAATTGTCAGTTTATGTACCAAATCTGTGTTTTATATTTACTTATATTTACTTATATTAATAGTGATGTATGTAGGATAAATATGTAGGATTATCTATTTACTTATAATCTTATATATTTACTTATATATTTATTTACTTATATATTTATTTATTTATTTACTTATATATTTATTTACTTATATATTTATTTACTTATATATTTATTTATTTATATATTTATTTACTTATATATTTATTTATTTATATATTTATTTACTTATATATTTATTTACTTATATATTTATTTATTTGATGACCCCCCAGTTATGTAAGTAGAAGTCAGATAATTATTGGTAGGTAAGTGAGAGAGTCCTTCAAAACTTACCACCAACCATCACCTATATATTATTTATCATTTAAATGAGTTTGTTTGGTGGAAGAATAGTCAGAAGGAGAAATCGATATTTATCTGTCATTAATTTACGATGTAGGTAGTGTAAAGAATAGTAGTTAATATATATAGGCCTATGCAGTAAATAAAGTTAAAGTGATCATTGTATTTATTTTTTTATTAATTTAGGGTGTAGTCTGAAGAGTTTTAGGTAATATCTAAGCAGTATACTGTATAATGTTAGTGTGATAATTGGTTGTAGGTAAGAGTGGTAATATCTATGTAGTAAATAAAGTTAGTGTGATAATTGTTTGTAGGTAAGTCTGTAGTGTATATATAAGGAGAGGCAGGAGAGAATACACAGTTGACAGTAAAACCTAAACATTATTGCTAAAGTTTGGTGCTAACTACCCTTTGGTCTTAATAGTTTAGAGAGAGAGAGAGAGAGAGAGAGAGAGAGAGAGAGAGTTTGGTGCTAGCTAGCCTATGACCTTACCAATTTAGAGAGAGAGAGAGAGAGAGAGTTTGGTGCGAACTGGCATGACCTTACCCATTTTATTTGAGAGAGAGAGAGAGAGAGAGAGAGAGAGAGAGAGAGAGAGAGAGAGAGAGAGAGAGAGAGAGAGAGAGAGAGAGAAGAGAGAGCATCATGGTAAACGAGTACAAAGAGAGAGGTGCCACTCAGATGCCAGGCTCCACAAATCCATTCTCTATATTTGGTGTCCAGATTAATTATTATTTATGTGTGAACAGACGACAGCACAAGTCCATGCTACCTCAGTCACATGTTTTTTTTTTCGTTTCATGATTTGCTGACAGGATGTAAAATGTAAAAAAAAAAAAATAACTTCAATCCTTTTTTAATTCTTCTTTTCCCATCCTTCTCTTTCACCATTTATTCCTTTTTCATCCTTCAATCCTTACCCATTTATTCCTTTCGTATCATTCAATAATAATAATCTTCTTTTCCCATCCTTCACCGTTTATTCCTTTCCATCCTTTTCTTTCACCATTTATTCTTTTCCATCCTTCTCTTTCACCATTTATTCCTCTTCCATCATTCACTTTCACCATTTCTTCCTCTTCCATCCTTCTCTTACACCATTTATTCCTCTACCATCCTTTTCTTTCACCATTTATTCTTTTCTATCCTTCACTCCTTCACCATATTTATTCCTCTTCCATCCTTCTCTTTCATCATATTTATTCCTCTACTATCCTTCTCCATCCCAATATACATATACCGATGACCCCTGACCCTGACCCTGACCCCTGACCCTGACCCCTGTCCAGTCACCGCACCACTGATTTGTGTGGCCGACTGTACATTTGGTCCCTCGTGGGGGTGTTGAAAATAATTGTCCCCCTCGCTAAAGGTCCCCCACATGAAGCCTGCTGTCTGCTGCTGTGGACCACATTATTATTATTATTATTATTATTATTATTATTATTATTTTTATTATTATTAGTGGTAGTAGTAGTAGTTATTATTATTATTATTATTATTATTATTATTATTTGTATTATTATTTGTATTATTATTATTATTATTATTATTATTATTATTATTATTATTAATAGGAGTAATATTAGTAGTTTTAGTAGCACTAGTAGTGTTGTTATAATTATTATTGTTCATATATTTATTATTATTATTATTTTGAGTTATTATTTTTTCAATATCCCTCTCATCCCCACCTAATTTAACTACAAAGAAAGTTCCCCATTAATGTAGATATTGATACAAATTATATACCAATAATGTATTTCCTACCATAACATATATTTTCTTCTAGAGTTTTAATATCCATCCTTCCATTCTTTATCTTGTATTTTAATTTTTTCTTCTTGTTGTTCTGTTGTGTTTATTTTCCATCGTATTCATTCACAACCACCTGCTAATATTCACCGAGTAATGCAATCTGCCTTTATACACTTTTTTTAATCCCACCTGACATTGCCGGGGTGTTGTTGCATCTCATTTGCCTCGATTGGATACAGTAAGAGGTTCGCTAAATGTATGCAACACACTCACAGATTTTATTGTCGACTCTTGCAAATGGACATCCACATATATATATATATATATATTTTTTTTTTTTTTTTTTTTTTGGAGGTGGGAGTTGTGTTTTAAAATGTAATCTTGAGTTTGTGTTGATGTAATGTTGGGGACAGAGTTATTGTTTTTGTTTTTGTTGTGTAATCATGAGGTGGTGTTGACGTAATGCAGAAGACAGGATTGTTGTTGTTGTTGTCGTTGTTGTTGTTGTAATCATGGGGTAGTGTTAAGGGTAATGCAGGACACAGGGTTGTTGTTGTTGTTGTTGTAATGTAATCATGAGTTATAGTGTTGACGTAATGCAGGAGGCTGGGCTGTTTTGTTGTTGATGATGTAGTTGTTTTTTTTTTTTAATGAGAGTGTTGAGGGTAATACAAGAGACAGGGTTGTTGTGTTATTGTTGTTATTTTTGTAATAAATTTGAGTTAGTGGTGACGTTATGCAGCAGAAATGGAAGGGCAGGGTAGGGAGGGGTAGGGTAGGGAAGAACAGGGTTAATTTGGGAAGGACAGGGTAGGGAGGGGTAGGGAAGAACAGGGTTAATTTGGGAAGGACAGGGTAGGGAGGTGTAGGGTAGGGGAGGGAAGAACAGGGTTAATTTGGGAAGGACAGGGTTAATTTGAGGAGGACAGGGTAGGTAAGGACAGGGTTAATTGGGGAGGATAGAACAGAGTAGATGGTGAGTGTAGACCAAGAGAGGATAGGGAACCAGGGTGGATAGGTAGGTAGTTAGGTAGGCAGGTAGGTAGGTGGATAGGTAGGTAGGTAGGTAAGGGCTAGTTGATTAATTTAGAGCAGGACAAGGACAAAGGGATGGCTGGATTTGGTTAGGGTTAGTGTAAGGGTAAGGGTAGGGTAGGGTAAGGGTAGTAGGGTGACAGGTGGTGGCCAGGCAGGGTAATAGTAACATGATACCCTGCAACACCTTGACTTGAAGTAAGGCCTACTTACACAACTTACTATACACACACACACACACTCTCTACTCTATTTTTTTCTCTCTCTCTTCTCTTCTTTTCTTTTCTCTTCTCTTCTCTTCTCTTCTCTTTTTTTCTCATGATAACACCTATACATAATATTATCACACACACACACACACACACACACACACACACATTCACTCACACACACACACTCACTCACTCACTCAGACACAAATGCACAAGCACGCACGCAAATGCAACCCCACATATTAATGCACGCTTTCAAACACACACACACACACACACACACACAGATGCACGCACACAAACGCAAACTCACACTTTGACGCGCCCACACGCACACAAACATACACACATACATATTCACTGTCACGCCTCTGGTTAGTGTGTGTGTGGGAGGGAGGGAGGGAATGAAGGAGGGAGAGAGAGGTGCTAGGAAGGGAGGGGCGTGAGGAAGAGAGAGAAAGGTAGGGATGTGAGGAAGAGAAAGAGAGAGAGAGGAAGGAGGGGGGAGGGAGAGAAATGAAAAAGAGGAAGGAGTAAAAGATAGAAGATAGGGTAAAAGGAGTAAAGGAGGAAGAGGGAAAAGGAGTGAAAAGGAACAAGTTTACAAAATAAGCAAAGTAGAAGGATAACGAAATGAGGGGAGAGGGGAGGGAGGAGGAGGGGAGGGGAGGGGAGGTGGGGGAGGAAAGGAGAGGAAACGGGAGGGACACTATATCCATCAACACACTCGACTCTCTCTCTCTCTCTCCTCTCTCTCTCTCTCTCTCTCTCTCTCTCTCTCTCTCTTCATTTATTCCTTCCTTCACACAGCTAACTCCTTCTGTCTATTTATCCTTCCTCCTTCCTTCCCTCCTTCTGCATTATCTTGTTTTCTTCCCTCCTTCCTTCTGTTTATCTTTCCTTCCTTCTTTCCTTCCTTCCACACACACATTTTTCCCTCCCCCCCCTTCCTGCATTCCCATGTTTCCTTCCCTTTGTTTATCTTGCCTTCCTTCCTCCCTTTCCTATGGTCTACCCATTCTATAATTTCAAAACTCCTACCCTACATTCCTTCTTTCCTTCTTTCCTTCTTTCTCTTCTTTCCTTCCTTCCTTCCTTCCCTTCCTTCCTTCCTTCCTTCCTTCCTTTCTTTTTTCTTTTTCTTTCCTTCCTTCCTTCCTTCCTTCCTTTCTTTCTTTTTTTCTTCCTACTCTCCTTCCTTCCTTCTTTCCTTTCTTTCTTTCTTTCTTCCTTCCTTCCTTCCTTCATTCACATTTTCTCTTTCTATTCTTCGACTTCTGTTTTTGAGTTGTAATTTTTCCACGTTTGCAAACAGACTGAATATAATAATAAAAAAAGCAATGTTTTTTTTTTTTTAATTAATATGCATAGTTTATCATCTTCCCAACCTTTCTATATAAAAAGAATCAATGTTTGTTTTGGCAATTAATCTCTGTGTGTGTGTGTGTGTGTTAATATACATACTGTAGTTTATCTTCCCAATCTTCCTATATAAAAAAATCATTGTTGGTTTTGGGAATCAATCTGTCTGTGTGTGTGTGTGTGTGTGTATTTTTAATTATATAGATAGTTTATCCTATTTTCTTCCCAACCTTCTATTTTTCCCTTTTTTCAAGTTCCATATTTTTCTCCTTTTATTCCCTTCATTTCCTCCTTTCTTTACTCCCTCATTTACATCCTTTCATTCCTTCGTTTTTTTCCCATTCACTCTTTCATTTTCTTCTTTTCCTCCTTCATATTATTCTCTCTTCACTCCCTCATTTTCTTTCATCCATAATTTCTTTCAGTCTCTCTCCCTCTCTACCGTATTCCTCCCTCCTTTCCCTCCCTCCCTCCATCCCTCCTTCCCCTTTCTCCCTTTCCCTCTCTCCCTTTCTCCCTCTGTACAGTATTCATCCCTCCTTCCCTCCCTCCCTTCTCTCTAGGCCTACTACGTCTCCTGCCTGTTGCTTCTACTTATGGCTTCTTCTGTCTCTCTCTCTCTCTCTCTCTCTCTCTCTCTCTCTCTCTCTCTCTCTCTCTCTCTCTCTCTCTCTCTCTCTCTCTCTCTCTCTCTCTCTCTCTCTCTCTCTCTCTCTCTCTCTCTCTCTCTCCTTCCATGGTGAGCCGCCAAAGGCAAAGGCTCACTCAACCCCTCCCCTTATTCCTGGGGGTGTTGGTAAACCAAACAACAACAAACTCTCTCTCTCTCTCTCTCTCTTTCTTTCTTTCTCTCTTTTTCTCTCTCATAACTGTTTTGGTAGATGATATTAATAGTTCATATATGACTTTCCCCCACAATCTCTCTCTCTCTCTCTCTCTCTCTCTCTCTCTCCTCTCTCTCTCTCTCTCTCTCTCTCTCTTCCTTTCTGTGGCTCCCCTCGTCTTCTTACCTGAGGGAGCTGCCCAGAATGTATCAACAAACCTACTGCAGTGTCCCGTGTCTGTCTGTGTGTCTCCTTGTGTTTTCCTTTTCACCCAATACAAACATCTCCCTCATCACCACCTATACCTACTAACCCTCGGCTGACTTTCCTCCCTTCCTTCCTACCCCTCCCTCCTTACCTTTCTCCCTCCCTCTTACCTTTCTCCCTTCCTTCCTTCCTTCCTTCCTTCCTTCTTCCCTACCTCCCTTCCTACCCCTCCCTCCTTACCTTTCTCCCTCCCTCTTACCTTCCTTCCTTCCTTCCTTCTTCCCTACCTCCCTCTTACCTTCCTCCCTCCCTCCCTCCTTCCCTTCCTTCCTACCTACCTTCCTTTGCTTCATATGGGCTGCTTACAAATGTTTAATAATCACTGATATTATAAGACCTGAATGTTATGTAAGCATAATAAAGTGTTTCAAATGTTTATTCCTTCCTCCTTCCCTCCCTTTCCTTCCTCCCTACCTTCCTTACCTTCCCCTCCCTCCTTACCTTCTTTCTTTCCTTCCTCCCTTCCCTCATCCTTATTTCACACATTCCTCCATTTTCCTTTCCTTCCTCCCTTCCTCCCTCCTCGTCCTTCATACACACATTTTCCTTCCACTCACACATTCCCCGATTTTCCTTTCCTTCCTTCTTTCCTTTTCTTCCATTTCTTCCTTCCTTTTCTTCCATTTCTTCCTTCCTTTTTTTCATTTTCTTTTCTTCCGTCCTCCTTTTCTTTTCTTCCTCCCTCCTTTTCTTTTATTTTTCCTTTATTTTCTTTCCTTCTTTTCTTCTTCAACTTGTCTTCCTTAACCTTTCCTGCTTTTCTTTCTTTGGGTCCTTAAAAGTTTTGTCCACCAATATATCTCTCTCACACACACACACACACACACACACACACGTCCACATTTCACACTAACTCACATTCACATCTCTCACACTTTAACTTTCACCTCTCACATGCTCACTTTCAATTCTCACACCCTCACTCTCACTATCACTTTCAATTCTCACATCCTCACTCTCACTTTTACCTTCCCACTCTCATCTCTCACACTTCCAGCACGCTCACACCCAAGTCACACCAAATCGCACTCTCCCCCAGAAACATGTTCACTTCACCATCACCACTACCACCGTAACATTGCCGAAGCATCTCTCTCTACACACACACACAGGTATTCTCACACCATTGGCTTACGACGACACACACACACATACACACACATACACAGGTATTCCTACACCATTGGCTTATGACTACACACACACACACACATACATACATACATACATATATTCAGTTACACCATCCATCTCTCTCTCTCTC
>JAWZYT010002823.1:0-10000 GCA_034508575.1 Petrolisthes manimaculis | reverse complement strand
CTCCTCTCTCTTCTCCCCCTCCCCCCCTCCCCATCTCCCCCACCCCGCCCCCCTCATTACCAGCAAAGCAAGTTTCGTGTTTTCAATTTTTGCCCCTACGAGTCTTTTCTTCCCCTCCCTCCTCCCCCCTTTTTCCCCTCCCTCCTCCCCCCTTTTTCCACTCCCTCCTCCCCCTTTATTTCCCTCCCTCCTCTCCCCTTTATTTCCTTCCCTCCTCCCCCTTTATTTCCTTCCCTCTTTTCCCTTTACATCCCCCTTCCCTTTCCACATCTCTCCTTTCCTATTTCCTCTTTGCCTCCCTCTTATTTCCTCCTTACCCATATGCACTCTCTCTCTCTCTCTCTTACACACACACACACACACACTGCAGCCACAACAACAATCCTCTTTACCGCAGACATTTACGACCTGGGAATCACAACTTTACAACACACTATCAAATATTGCACACATGAGGTCCCAAATTGCACACACACACACACACACACACACACACACACACACACACACACATACACACACACACACACACACACACACACTTCCAAATTAAGAAAAATAATGATGTTCTGTTGCTTGGATTAGTTTGGAGGAATCAGTTACTCCAGATTTACCACCGAAAATAAAAAATAGATAATGGAGTAGTTATTGTTGTTGTTGTTGCTTGGAATAGTTTGGAGGAATCAGTTACTCCATATTTACCAACACTACTACTATCCCCTTTAAGGACCCAGTGTTCGTGTATGATAGTTGGAGGCTTCTGATTCCTCCTGACTATACCACGAAACAAGCTTAATTCTTCCATATAGGTGTGTGTGTGTTTCGTGGCAATATTTGAAGGACTCGTTTACCTCCAATTTTCTGACTACTATACATCACACAGGGTTCTTATTAACATACAGTCGTGGTCAATAATAATCATCCACATAATTATGGGTATCTTAAACAATTTACTGTCTAATGTTTTCACGTTCACATATGATATTGTTTTAAGTAGTGTGTAGCTGCTTGTATTAAATTAAAAGATAGTACTTAAACTATTTATTGGAAAGTTGATCATCTAAGGAACAGATGGATGTGGGTAGTGGTGAAGGGGTGGTTACAAAAGTGGTAGTGGTGGAGGGGTGGTTAAAAAGTGGTGGTGGTGGTGGTGAAGGAAGAAGGAAAAGTGGTAGTGGTGGAGAAGGGGGTTAAAAGTGGTAGTGGTGGAGGGGTGGTTAAAAAATGGTAATGGTGGAGAGAGATGGAGGGGGGAAAGGTGGTAGTGTGGAGAGGGAGGGGATTGTGTGAGGGGCAAAAAAAGATTGGAGGGGGCGAGTGGGGGGAGGAAAATATGGGGGTGTTAGAGAGGAAAGGTCATTACATAGTGGTGGGGTGGGAGTGGGGGTTAAAGATGGTGGGGGGGGGCGTGGGGAGGGGGCTAAAAATATATGGGGGTTAAAAAGGATGTGGGGGGGCGGGGGGAGGGGCTAGAAAGGATGTGGGAGGGTGGGTGGGGGGTTGGAGTGAGTGGGGTGGGGGTGGTGGGGAGGCTAGAAAGATGGTTGGGGGTGTTGGGGGTGAGGTGAGATTATTTATTAACTAGGTGGGCAGGTTAAGTGTTTTTCTTCACTGTTGATGGCTGTTTGGGTAGTGGATAGTGATGGTGATGATGGTGATGGTGAATTTTATGATGGTGGTGGTGATGGTGATGATGGTGATGGTGAATTTGGTGATGATGGTGATGGTAAATATGGTGATGGTGAATTTTATGATGATGATGATGGTGATGGTGATGGTGAATTTGGTGCTGGTAAATATGGTGATGGTGAATTTGATGATGATGGTGGTGGTGACGGTGATTGTGGTGAATATAATGATGATGATGGTGATGATGATGATGATGGTCTGATAAAAGTGAAAAAAATGAGTGGAGGAAAGTGAAGAAGAAAAATATGACAACAATGAAAACAAAATAAAACAATGAAGAAAATTACCAGAGGTAAGTGAAGAAGAAAATGACCAGAGGAAAGTGAAGCAAAAAAAGAAAATGACCAGAGGAAAATGGAATAAGAAAAATGATATGACAAAAGTGAAAGAAATGAAAGAACATGAAGAAAATGAGTGGAATAAAGTGAAGAAGAAAATGACCAGAGGAAAATGTAATGAGAAAAAATGATATGACAAAAGTGAAAAAAATGAAAGAACGAAGAAGAAAATTAGTGGAATAAAATGAAGAGGAAAATGGAATAAGAAAAATGATATGACAAAAGTGAAAAAAAATGAAAGAACGAAGAAGAAAATTAGTGGAATAAAGTGAAGAGGAAAATGAAATAAGAAAAATGATATGACAAAAGTGAAAAAAAATGAAAGAACGAAGAAGAAAATTAGTGGAATAAAGTGAAGAGGAAAATGGAATAAGAAAAATGATATGACAAAAGTGAAAAAAATGAAAGAACATGAAGAAAATGAGTGGAATAAAGTGAAGAAGAAAATGATATGACAAAAGTGAAAAAAATGAAAGAACATGAAGAAAATGAGTGGAATAAAGTGAAGAAGAAAATGAGTGTACAAGATTGTCTTCGTGAGGACAAGACCATGGACGAGGCCAAAGTTCATGATTACCAACCCACTCACTCACTCACTCTTGTCTTCATTCAGGCCTTCCTTCACTCGCATTTTCTTCTTTCTATTGTTTTTTTATATATTTTTTGTGTCTTCCTTTATTCCACTATCTATTTTCTTTGTTTCTTCCTTTTTACTTTCCTCTTTCTCTTTTCGTTTATTTTTTTCTTCTTTCTATTGTTATTTATTTTTTCATTCTTTCCTTCCACTATCTCTTTTCACTCTATTTTCGTTCCTTCTTTTTTTCCTTCCATTCTCACTTTAATATCTTTCAGTCCATTTTCTCAGTTTCATTCTTTCATTCCATTACTTCATCTCTTTTTAATTCCAGCCATCGATTTATGGATGTATACAGTAAAAAATATATATATGTATGTAAACCTTTTCTCATGTTTATATATATTATCATGTATAACGGATCAGTAATTAACCAGTTTCTCTATTTACAGGTAAGAAACGCTGAAGAAGGCGACGAAGAAGGGACACCAGGACACTCCCTCCCTCCCTCCCTCAACATACACCCCCCTATAAAAAAAAAGGCATGTACAAAAATATCAATCGCTTCGTAGGACTTTTTTTCGCAGGATTATAGTACCCGGTAGTTAAGAAATTTTGGATAATAAACAACAAGAGATATTGGTAGGGGTAGACAAAGGGGTAGATAAACGAGAGATACAGTGACAGAAAAAAGGGATAAATAAAATGGAATAATAGACAGGAGGTAGTAGGAAAAGACACGGTGATAGACGAGAGATACAGTGACAGATAAAAGGGATAGATAAAATGGAATAATAGACAGGAGGTCGTAGGAAAAGACACTGTGATAGACGAGAGATACAGTGACAGACAGACAGACAGACAGACAGGAAGGAAATACAGACAGTGATAGATAGACAGGTGATGACGGACATGTAGGAGGGAGAAACTATGAGTGACGGGATGACAGGAAAAATAAAGAAGTAAAGAAGTAAAGACAGAGAGGAGGCAACAGATGCAGTGGGTGGTGCAACAGGGACACACAAACAGAGGCAACAGATGGGGAAGAGTGACCAACAAACAGAAAGACAAACAGACACAAGAGTTAATTAGCAAACAGACAAAATAAATAAATAAAGCAAGCACACACATACAACAAACACGTATAGACCAAACCAGAGAGAAACAGAATAAACAAAAACAAAATAGACAGAAAGCAATGACCAAAAATACGACACACCAATAAACAAACAGACAAACAGAAAGACACACCAACAAACAGACAGACAGAGGGACAAAACCAAAGAAATCAAAAGGCAGCACAAAAATAAACAGAAAGGAAAGTCAGGGTACATATATTTTCTTTTTTTTTTCCCCAAGATCCACCACCACCACCACCACCACCACCAAGACAGCAAGGAGCACCAAGGCACATTTCCCAGAGTAGCAAGTAAATATTCCAGTCAGAGATGGTTGGTGGGTGGTGGAGTGGAGTGGAGTGAAGGGAGTTGGTTGGTTGTGGGTGTTGGTGGTGGAGTGAAGTGAAGGGAGTTGGTGAGTTGGTGGAGTGGAGTGAAGGGAGTTGGTGGAGTGGAGTGGAGTGAAGGGAGTTGGTGGAGTGAAGGGAGTTGGTTGATGGTTGGTGGTGGAGTAGAGTGAAGGGAGTTGGTTGTTGGTTTGTGGTGGATGGTGGAGTGGAGTTGTGACCGTCCTCTCGTAAATCATAAACCACCGCTTTGGCTGCATTTCAAGTTCACCCCCATGCAGCTAACATTTTAACCTTCATACTACTACTACGACCACAATCACTATCACTACTACTACCACTACTATCACTATTATTACTGCTACTACTACCACTACTATCACTATTATCAGTATTACTATACTACTATCACTATTATTATTATTACTACTACTACTATTACTGTACTATTACCACTACCATCAAAACTAACACTTTTACCATTACCATCAACACCAATACCACTACTACCAACCAACATTATTATTACCACTACCATCAACACTACCACCAACACCAACACTTTTACCAACACC
Source organism: Petrolisthes manimaculis (assembly GCA_034508575.1). NCBI lineage: Eukaryota > Metazoa > Arthropoda > Malacostraca > Decapoda > Porcellanidae > Petrolisthes > Petrolisthes manimaculis. Next base: position 5,359 of record JAWZYT010002823.1, on the reverse strand, counting down.
ACCACCACTACCAGCACCACCACTACCACTACCACCACTACCACCGTCACCACCAGAATAATTATAAGGAGATTTTTGGTGGGTGTCATGTGACCGGATAGTGTGTGTACGTATATGCATACATACATAATATATACTTTTACACATACACACACACACGACACAACACCACACAGCAAGCAGGAAAAATGGTGTAATAAGATGTGTGTATGTGTGTGTGTGCTTGTTTGTGGGTATGATGTGTGTATGCATGTGTAAGTATGTTTGAATATGTGTGAGTGTGTATGAATATTTGTATTTAAGCGTAAGTGTGTCTGCAATATGAATATGTACTGTCATGAATGTATGTATACTGTATAGTCATGAATGAAGAAGTGAGAGAGAGAGAGAGAGAGAGAGAGAGAGAGAGAGAGAGAGAGAGAGAGAGAGTTCGTATAGACACTCGTGGGTATATGTTTTGTATGTAGCCTACTGTATGTATGTATGTAAGTATTCATTATGTTTGTGAGTGTGTGTTTCTATGTGTATATGTGTTGGTTAATGATCATGTCAGAGTTAACCATACTAATCCCAGGAACACTAGTTACACCAAGTTGCCAACATTAACAGCACGGCTGGGGCAGGAGAGGAGAGGCAAGGGTAAGGAAGGAGGGAAAGGAAGGAAGGGAAGGAGGGAAAGAGAGACAGTGGCAAGGAAGGCAAGGAAAGGAAGAGTAGGAGAAGGGAAGGCAAGGAAAAAAAGGGAAGGCGAGGAAAGGCAGTGTAATGGAAGGAAGGGAAGACGAGGAGGGAAGGAAAAGGAAGGGTAGCAGAGACACTGGCTAAGAGGGAAGGGAAGGAGAAAAGGGATGGGAAGGGAAAGGGAGGAGGGGCAGAGGAAATACGTAGGATTTTCAAACATCAACAAACCTTGAGATTCTTGTGAAAATGTTTGGATTGGCTAAGCTAACTAGTCTTGTAGGGAGAGGGAAAGTATCGTAAAGTAGAAAGCTCTTCCCTACACAGCACTCCCTCCAGCCGAAACTGCATGGCTGGAAAGGAAACAATACCATTCAGTATGGAAAAATAATTAACCTGGGAAAACATAATAATAATAATAATATATACAGTACTATATCTGTTGAGGAAAGGAGGAGGGAGGTATAATGTTTGTTAAGGTAAGGATAAGGGAGAAGGTAATAAGAGGAAGGGTAAGAGATACAGCAGCTGGAGGGAGGCCTGGGGTGGGGGGTGGGGGGGAGGTGGTGGTGGAGGTGGCCTAAAGTTTAGTGCAATATTTTGGTACCTGACTGTACTGGTAAGTTTGGCAGGAAAGTCTCATGGTTCTCCCCCCCTCCCTCCCCCTCCCTCCTTTACTTCCTCCCCCTCCCTCCTTTACTTCCTCCTCCCTCTCTGTTACTTCCTCCTCCTTCTTTCCTCCTTTTTTGCTACTTCCTCCTCCCTCTTTCCTCCTTTTTTGTTACTTCCTCCTCCTTTTTTCCTCCCTATTTGTTACTTTCTTTCCCTACCTTATCATTCTTCCTCTCCCTTCTGTTTCCCTCCTCTCACCCTTCCCTTCCCCCCCCTCACCCTTCCCTTCCCTCCTCTCACCCTTCCCTTCCCCCCCCTCACCCTTCCCTTCCCTCCTCTCACCCTTCCCTTCCCCCCCCTCACCCTTCCCTTCCCCCCTCTCATCCTTCCCTTCCCTGCTCCTAACTGTTACTCCATTTCCCCTCCATTTCCTCTTCCTTGTATACACCTCACAGTCCTCACTCCCTTCCTTGGTTCCATTTCCCTCATCCTCTCTCCTCCAGTGTTGTCTTCCACCTGTGTCTCTGATCCCCTCACCTTCCTACTCTCTCCTTACTCCACCTACTCTCCTTCCTTCCTACTCTCCCTCCTTACTCCACCTACTCTCCCTCCTTACTCCACCTACTCTCCCTCCTTACTCCACCTACTCTCCTTCCTTACTCCACCTACTCTCCTTCCTTAGTCCACCTACTCTCCTTCCTTAGTCCACCTACTCTCCTTCCTTACTCCTCTCATTCCTACCTACTCTCCCTCCTTTTACCTACTCTCCCTCCTTCCTCCTACTCTCATTCCTACCTACCCTCCCTCCTACCTACTCTCATTCCTACATACTCTCCCTCCTTCTACTACTCTCCTCCTACCTACTATCTCTTCTTACTCTCCTTATTCCTACTCTCTCTCCTTCCTTCTACCTGCACTCCTTCCTTCCTTCCTACTCTCCCTCCTTCCTCCTATTCTCTCAGAAGGATAAGATAGCCATTGCCAGGGAGAGAAAGGAAGGAAGATAGGAAGTAAAAGTGAGATTGTGTGTTGTGGTGGACATTCTCTGTTACCATACACCATCCACAATAACATAACAACAAACCCATAATAACATAACAACAAACCCATAATAACATAACAACAAACCCACAATAACATAACAAACCCACAATAATATTACAACAGTCTCATAATTATCTCTCTACCATAATTATAACCTCACAATACAAATATCTCTTTACCATAATTAAAACCTTACAATACAGTATCTCTTTACTATAATTATAACCTCACAATACAGTATCTCTTTACCATATAACTATAAACTCGTACAGACTGGAGTGTGAGACAACTTTTGACCTCTACTGTACCAATCAAGTCTCACGGGAAGGTTAAATATTGGTGAGAGTTAGTTTCTCCTCATTGCGACCCAAGACTGACGATTACTGGCCTCTAATTGGTCGCTGCACACGAGCCAAATTGAATTCCTCGGCCTGATTGGCAACTCTGACGTCACAGTTGCCAAAACCAAAATTTTCCTAAAAGGCAATTTACATGTGGCATGAAAAAAAACGAATAGATTTGTGTGGCGAAATGAAAATTGTGATTCATAATAGTTTTTGTGTTGTGAAATGAAAATTGTGGCTTATAATATCTTTGTGTTGTGAAATGAAAATTATGGCTTATAATATTTTTGTGTTGCATCCCAAAAATATATACTTTATTTAAGGTTATATCCAACAGTAGTCTGTGGCAACTTGAATGATCTCATTAAGGGGATGCTATACTTTGGAGTGCCTTGATTCCTCCAAAGTATGCCAGGAAACAGACCCACATGAAAAAAACTAATGGTATCCTGTTGCCTGGAATAGTCAGGAGGAATCATTTGCTCCAGATTTACCACGCAAAACCAAATAGTGCTATACAGTATATATACCCATTTAAGGTGGTAATTCCCTTTTGGTACATTGGAGTGCCTTGATTCCTCCAAAGTATGTCGGGAAATAGGCCCAAGTGAACAAAAATAATGATATTCTGTTGCTTGGAATTGTTTGGAGGATTCAGTTGCTCCATATTTCCTAACACAGAACTTCCCCCTTAATCCAATCACGTGCCAGGGATTATAAAGTTGGTTCATGTCAAGTGAGCCAATATAGGAAGAAGGTCAGCAACGAGTAACACCTTCAAGTACAGTACACACGAGTAGCACCTTCAAGTACAGTACACACGAGTAACACCTTCAAGTACAGTACACACGAGTAGCACCTTCAAGTACAGTACACACGAGTAGCACCTTCAAGTACAGTACACACGAGTAACACCTTCAAGTACAGTACACACGAGTAGCACCTTCAAGTACAGTACACACGAGTAACACCTTCAAGTACAGTACACACGAGTAGCACCTTCAAGTACAGTACACACACTCCAGTAAACTTCAGATATTCAGCAAGTTTCAAAGTACAAATACTTGTTATAAATACTAGAATCAGTTGAGTACATAATGTTACATAGTGAAAGGCATATAGTGTTGATACTGTGTTATATTTTTTTTGATGGATTTGAGTACCAGTATGTCTAATAAATAATAGATAAATAAATACAAAAGAGTGAAGGTCAAGCTGGTATTTTTTTTTATTTTTTTTTAGTCTTTTACAACAACACAGTAAATGGAATCACAACGGGAATATTGAGAACATGTTTTTATTATTCATTTGTAGCAACTTTTGAAAACGAAGCATCATTACTAACCTATATCGTAAAGATGTAAAAAATTAATATTGTGAAATGAAAATATTATACCTCACTGTGAATAATAATAATAATAATAATAATAACAACAGCGCCTGTGTGTGTGTGTGTGTGTGTGTGTGTGTGTGTGTGTGTGTGTGTGTGTGTGTGTGTGTGTGTGTGTGTGTAAGAAGATAATGACCCACACTGGTGACATAAGATTTAATCACCTTCCAAAGTGTGTTACAAGTAGGTGGTATTATGACTGGGGCGTGTATAGACTTAATTATCAGAGAGTACACAGTGAGTAATACCTGACATGTTCCTTCCTCTCTCAATGACTTGTCTTGATGAGAGAGAGAGAGAGATAATAACACACACACACACACACACACACACACACACAGAGAGAGAGAGAGAGAGAGAGAGAGAGAGAGGTAGAGAGAGAGAGAGAGAGTACAGTGGAGGCAGAGTAGAGCTAGTCGCAGGTCCTACATACATAGGTAATGAGCAAGTGCAAAGGTGTGTGTGTGTGAGAGAGAGAGAATGTCTGTGTGTGTGTCTGTGTCTGTCTGTGTGTGTGTGTGTCCTAAACCACCAGTCTACATAAAAGTCCAGTTCACTCCTCGGGTACAATTTTTGTGGGTAAACATTTATTCATGACTGAGACACGACCCTCAACAACAACAACAACAACAACACCAAATGAAACTTAACCAGTGGACATTTTTTACCATCACCAGTAGCAAGGAAGACGAAGGAATGAGACAATGCTCTTCACACACACACATAAACACACACACACACACACACACACACACACACACCCACACAGCCCAGTTTATAGTACAGTATAGTATATCACCATACGTGTCTTTCCCATGTACTGTTTCACGAGCTACACTTTACACACCTGATAAACAAAACAAAACAAAACAAACAAAACCCTCCACGTGGCTCTCGACCCTCTCTGTACGACCCCCCCCCCCCTCCTCTTCCTCTTCCTCTTCCTCTTCCTCCTCCTCCTCCTCCTCCCCCTCCTCTCCTCCTCCTCCTCCTCCTCCTCCTCCTCCTCCTCCTCTTCCTCTTCCTCTTCCACCTCCTCCTCCTTCTCCTCCTCCTGCTCCTCCTCCTCCTCTTCCTTTTCCTCTTCCTCTTCCTCTTCCTCTTCCTCCTCCTCCTCTTCCTCTTCCTCTTCCTCCTCCTCCTCCTCCTCCTTCTCCTCCTCCTGCTCCTCCTCCTCCTCTTCCTTTTCCTCTTCCTCTTCCTCTTCCTCCCTCTCTTCCTCCTCCTCTTCCTCCTCTTCCTCTTCCTCCTTGAGATGGTTTATGAATGACTGGACCTACTGAAACAAACC
>JAWZYT010002822.1:0-80520 GCA_034508575.1 Petrolisthes manimaculis | reverse complement strand
ATAACAAGAGAAACAGAAGGTTAGTCGCAGTTGATATATTTTGGAAAACTGAATGGCAAAATATTGAAAACTGAATGGCAAAATATTGAAAACTGAATAGCAAAATATTGAAAACTGAATGGCAAAATATTGAAAACTGAATGGCAAAATATTGAAAAGTAAATGGCAAAATATTGAAAAGTAAATGGCAAAATGTTTGTATCTTCTTACAAAATGTGTGTACAATCGCAATCCACAATTATGAATAAAAAAAGACAGTCATATAAATACAAAACAAACCTCAATCAATAGAAAAATACTATGTCTGACCGTATACAATAAGGATAAGTGGCCTCGGGAACCGGACAATCGGGAATTACAATTATTATAAACGCATTGTCAGAGAAGAATTAAGATTTTATAAAACTGTAACAACATTATGAAGGTATTTGTCATGTGGTGTGTGTGTGTGTGTAATAATAATAATAAAAAAAACAAAAAAATAATAAATAATATTAATAATAAATAATAATAATAAATGGTTTATTGGTTTGGCAGCCATAGGGTTGAAAATATACAATGCAATGAAGAGAATGAGCATGAGTGATGATCGAGTACATGTACATAATATACATATACAATATCATAAGCAAGTGTGTGTGTGTGTGTGTGTGTGTGTGTGTGTGTGTGTGTGTGTGTGTGTGTGTGTGTGTGTATGTGTGTGTGTGTGTGTGTGTGTGTGTGTGTGTGTGTGTGTGTGTTAGGGAAATCTGGGTAAACTGTTGATTGACATGTAGGGAAGGACTAGACTGGATTATCATGCAAGTGTGTGTGTGTGTGTGTGTGTGTGTGTGTGTGTGCAGTAGGTGCGGGTGTTTTATGTGTGTTTGTCCTGTCGTGGTCGCTGCGGGAGATAACACTACCGGCCACTCATTACAGTCTCAGAAGGGGGAGGGAAAGGGGGAGAAAGTGAAGGGGAGGGGAGGGGATATGGGGGTGAAGGTAAGGTAGGGTAAGAAAAGGATGAGTCTGGAATGTCGTAAGCTTGGAAAGATAGGACTGGTGGGATGAGAGAGAGAGAGAGAGAGAGAGAGAGAGAGAGAGAGAGAGAGAGAGAGAGAGAGAGAGAGAGAGAGAGAGAGAGAGAGAGAGTATGTATTGGTAGGGGAGAGAAAGAATGGTACTGGGTTTAGGGAAAAAAAAAAGCATATCGGAGGTAGAGTGGTGAGAGAAATTGAGGAAAGGACAAACTAACTAACTATTTCATGTCTGCTCATTCTTAAACTACTTACTACAGGACAAAATTAATATTATTAGGCAGTCGGTTGCTGATATTTATTTACTTGATGCATGAAGAAATAAATACCTGGTGTGCATAACTTGAATAAAATATAAAGCCTAATGTGAATGGTTATGCCTCAGTGAAATACGCAAAACAGAAAGAGGATATCAGGGAATGTTAGAGGAAGGAGAGAGGAAGAGAAGAAGAGGAGGAGGGGAAGGATGCAGGCAGAAAAGAGGGTGTAGGAAGAGAGTAGGAGGGTGTAGTAAGAGAGTAAGAGGGTGTAGTAAGAGAGTAAGAGGGTGTAGTAAGAGAGTAAGAGGGTTGTAGTAGTAAGAGGGTGTAGGTGGAGAGTAAGAGGGTTGTAGTAAGAGTGAGAGGGAGGGGAGGAAGGGAAGGCATGTGGCTGGGCCTATGCGGGTCTCAGTGATTGTGGTGGTGGTAGGCCTAGTGTGGAGGGCCAGCTGAAGGGGGAGGGGAGGGGAGGAAGGGAGGAGAGAGTGGGCGGGAAAGGGAGTATATACAGAATGGACGGACGGGCAAATGGAGAGAGAGAAAGAGAGAGAGAGAAAGAGAGATAAAGAGAGAGAGAAAGAGAGATAAAGAGAGAGAGAAAGAGAGATAAAGAGAGAGAGAAAGAGAGATAAAGAGAGAGAGAGAGAGATAAAGAGAGAGAGAGAGAGGAGGAGAGAGAGAGAGAGAGAGAGAGAGAGAGAGAGAGAGAGTGAGAAGAGAGAAAGAGAAAGAGAGAGAGAATAAGTACCAAAGTTGTGTTGTTTAGTTATTGATCTTTCTGAGTTCTCATGAATTACTTATGAATACAGGTTGTTAATACACTTAAAGCAGGGCAATGTTCCTTAGGTTATAGAGTCATAAGGTAAAAAAATATTATATCTTTCTATATAATATTGATTCCTTGCAATAGAATGGGAAATGAAACCAGCAAAAGTGAGTGAAATGAAAAGTGTAAGTTTCAATCAAAGGGAAGGGAGAGGAGTGAAGGAGTGAGAGAGGGAGAGAATGAGTGAGGGAGGGAGAAAAAGAGGGAGAGAGGGAGAGAAGGAGTGAGAGAGGGAGAGAAGGAGTGAGAGAGGGAGAGAAGGAGTGAGTGAGAGAAGAAGAGGAGAGAAGAGGAAGCTATGGAAGGGTATGCTTGTGTGTATGGTCGTCTCTGTCTGTACCAGGCCACACACACACACACACACACATAAGTCTGTACCTGAAGCTCTTACACGAACCTCTTTCTTTTAGAGTTCATGTTATAGAAAGGACATTTGTGTGTGTGTGTGTGAGAGAGAGAGAGAGAGAGAGAGAGAGGAGAGAGAGAGAGAGAGAGAGTGAGTGAGTGAATGTTTGTGTGTGTATCAGTGTGTGTATATATATATATATAAATATGTTATATATGTGTGAGTATGTGTGTGTGGTGTGTGTGTGTGTGTGCTGTGTGTGTGTGTGTGTGTGTGTGTGTGTGTGTGTGTGTGTGTGTGTGTGTGTGTGTGCTTACCGGCCTGGAAAGTAATAACATACATCGTGTGTGCCCGAGTCGACTTTTTTTTCTCCAGTTATTCCCCCCCCCCTCGTCCCTCCCGTCCTGTTCTAAGCCTACAGGAGTGTGTGTAATAACATATGAAGTCCTCCCTGCATGGACGAACACCTCACCAAGCGCCATCACTTTACAATCACAATTAATACTATAATATGCCTCTTCTTATTCACTGAACCTCGTAACCAAGCGCCATCACTTTACAATCACAATGTATACTATAATGTGCTTCCTCTTATTCACTGAAACTCGTGACCAATTGCCATACTCTCCCGATTACAGTTTCAATTACTAACTATATGTCCACCGAACGTCGCAAAAAAAACTCGCTGGTACCATAACAGCTGCAGTGTCAACATCAGGTGTCATACAGGCGTGTGTAATGTGTCACGTGTCAACATCAGGTGTCATACAGGTGTGTAATGTGTCACGTGTCAACATAGGTGTCATGCTGGTGTGTAATGTGTCACGTGTCAACATCAGGTGTCATACAGGGTGTGTAATGTGTCACGTATCAACATCAGGTGTCATACAGGTGTGTAATTATGTGTAATAGGAGTGGCAGGATGTGACAGTCATTGAGTTATGCTTCAAACCAACTTTATAAATGGATTTCTAATTATAAAAGGTTTCATTCTGACTTTTTTTTTCTCTCTCTCTACAGGCATCGAAAAATAAGAGAGAGACAAATAACTATGGATGGTATGTGAGTGTGTAATGGAAAATGAAAGAGAGAGAGAGAGAGGAGAGAGAGAGAGAGAGAGAGAGAGAGAGAGAGAGAGAGAGAGAGAGAGAGAGAGAGAAGGGTATGAGGGAAAATAAGAGACAGAGGGAAGAAAGGAGGTGGGGTGTGGGGTGGGGAGGGATTGAGGGGGTAGTCACCACATGGGGCAGTTGTGGGTGTCCCTGCCTGATGAAGACTGATGCTGCCGCGACCCTTACCTCTGCCAGACGCACGATCACTATTTCCATCTCTCTCTCTCTCTCTCTCTCTCTCTCTCTCTCTCTCTCTCTCTCTCTCTCATTTTCCCATCACACTCACGTGCCATCCATATCTCTGTCTGTCTGTCTCATTCACTGTCACTTTCCCTCCTCCCTCTCTCATTTTCCATCTCTCTCTCTCTCTCTCTCATTTTCCATCGCACCCATTGTCACTATCTCTCTCACTCTCACTCTCACTCTCACCCTTACCGTTTATTTTCTCTTCACTCATTCTATTCTTTTTCATATTCCTTCATCACATTTTCACGTTTCCCTTCCCACCTCTTAATTCCTTTCATTCTCCATTTCTCAGAACTCAAAATTCAATTCACTCTCATTCATCCAAGCTGCCATTTATTTCCAATCCGTATTTTCCTTGAAGTCTTTTGTTTTTGCGTGTGTGAAGTTTTCTTTTAATGACTTCACTCTCGCCGTATATTTTCCCTTACCCCGAAAAAGCAATCTGATATTTATTTAATTTCGTTCGCACGTTTTGTCTCTCTCTCTCTCTCTCTCTCTCTCTCTCTCTCTCTCTCTCTCCTCTCTCTCTCTCTCTCTCTCTCTCTCTCTCTCTCCACAACCGTAGTTCCATGATTATAGTGACGACAGAACCTGATTACTTTTTTAAGAGAACATGAGTAACTGTAATATTAAGGTATTGGAAATAATGTAGGAACGAACATCTGACTACAACCGTATATCTATCACATACACACACACACCGCCAAATTCTAACCCATACAATAATTAATTAATCTAAAATAATACAAACTCCATCAGATCACCACATAATCAACCAATATAATAATCACGTAAGCTTTTCTCCTTCTGTTATCTTATTATAGCTAAGGTATATACTGTATAGATAAATTTTTCACCCTCCGCTAAAATGTGGAAGGAAAGTGAGGCGTCGAGTTTTTTCCCAGACACAATAATCCACTTTGGTCCTGGGGGCTCCAGTCACTCTAGCCCCCCCTATCTCTATTTTTTTTCTTCATTTATTTGTATACTCTTTTTTATTTTCTGATTTGTCCACATCACTCGGAATCTTTATTCGATACATTTTTGGTGGCATATCTTTACTTTGTTTTGTACTTAAAGAAAAAGATTGGAGACCTTTTTATAAGACAGGAGTAGAGAAAAAAAGAAATAACACGAATTTTTCTTCTTTCTGGTTCATTAAAGCGAAGGGAGACAGACCTTGCCAGAAATCTGTACCACGTCACTATTCCCTAACTCCTTCCTTCCTCCTCTTCTTTCCTTCTCTTCCTTCCCTTTATCATTACAACAGTGTAATTCCCTCTTGCTTCGTTAACCTACATGCAAGTTTCCTCACCAATCCCCTTACACCCTTCCTTCCCTTCTATATAATAATAATAAGTAATAATAATAATAAAAAATTAGTAATAATAATAACAATAATAATAATAATAGTAGTAATAATAATAATAATAGTAATAATACAAATAATAATAGTAATAATACAAATAATAATAGTAAAAATACAAATAATAATAATAATAATATAATAATAATAATAATAATAATAATAATAATACAAATAATAATAATAATAATAAAAATAATAATAATACAAATAATAATAATTAATAACTAACACTGTCATTCATCATCATCTGTGTCACGTACCTTTCACCTGGGCATAATTTTACGTGTCACCTCTGCTCACAGTCCTAAGTCATACCAGAGTTATAATGTATGTATAGTGTGTGTGTATGTGTGTGTATATATAGTCAGTCCTGCTCTCCCTCTCCTCTCCTCTCTCTCCCTCTACCAGCCCTGGTAGGTAGGTAAGTAGGTAGGGTAGGTAGGTAAATAGGTGTAGGTAGGTAGGTGTAGGTAGGTAGGAGGTATAGGTAGGTAGGTATATCTTGGGAGCAACATGGCGTGAATCTCTTGGTGGTCGGCTTGGCTGGTGAAGGATTTGTGAAGTAGTTGCTGTTGGCTCTTTGGATATTTTAAAGTCTTTATATATTTCAGTATTGGTGGGTTGTATTTGTACGTGTTTCCTTCTCTTTGTGTATGTAAGATAATTCAGAATGTTATGTAGATTCGGGTTTTTATATGATCATCCCGTTCAAAATATACATGATTTGTAAATTAAGGTGAAAATGAAATATTGGAATAAGTACTGCATGGGTGAAAATTAACACAATATTTATCGAAAAGAAGTTATGGAAATATGAGATGATTAACATTATTTATCTAGACAATGGTTACAATAATAATAATGGTAATAATACAAATAATAGAAATTATAAATAACATATATAAATGACTAATAAAATGAAACAGTATTACTAACCATAGGCAATTCGGAAAAAGGAAAAAAATAATCTCGTGGAAAGTAATCATATATATACTAAAAAATTACGAGTACGAGTTACTATTTACATCCTGGTGTCAATTACATATTTCATAAACAATATAATAATAATATAAATAAAGAACAAATCGTGAAGGTTCCGTGACAGGTGCACCACGTCTAAAAAAAAATACTCGAAAAATATATATTCTCTTCTTTGATATCGAGGTCCTGGCAATATTTCAAGCTGCTCTTTTTCAACACGGGAGCTTGCAGAGGCGGGTTAGGGGAAGGAAGGGTGTGAGGAGGAGGAGGAGGAGGAGGAGGAGGAGGGGTGTGTGTAAGAGAGAAGGTGGAGTGTGTGTAAGAGAGAAGGTGGAGTGTGTGTAAGAGAGAAGGTGCAGAGTGTGTGTGAGAGGGTGAAGAGCGTAGATGAGGGAGTTTGAGAGGAAGGGTGTGTGCGTGTGTGTGTGTGTGGGTAAGGAAGTGAGTATGCATGGGTGAGGTGGGGTGGTGTGTGTGGATGTTTGTGTGTGAGTGTGTGTGTGTGTGTGTGTGTGTGTAAAAGTAAGTGTAAAAGAGGAAAGAAGAAGGTGGGCAAGAGAGAAGGAGAGGTGAGCAGGGGTACATGAAATAGCACCTTAAATAATTATGAAATGAGTGTGTGATTGAGGCTCTTATTTTGTGTGTATTAAAAGGTGTGTGTGTGTAAGGAAGAGAAAGGAAAGGAAGAATATTAGGAAAAAGGGGAGTTAGGATTAAAACAGCAGGAGTTGGGGGGTTGATTGGGGTAGGAGAGAGAGAGAGAGAGAGAGAGAGAGAGAGAGAAGAGAGAGAGAGAGAGAGAGAGAGAGAGAGAGAATGCTATGTGTAGGATGGATAAGAGCATTGAAAGGAGGGACGATAAGACAAAGATATGTGGAAAACAGAGAGAGAGAGAGAGAGAGAGAGAGAGAGAGAGAGAGAGAGAGAGAGAGAGAGAGAGAGAGAGAGAGAATCGGTTAAAAAAGAAAGTGGAGGGGAGTCAGGGGGAAAGGGAGGAGTCAGGGAAAGGGGCAAGGGGGAGGTACCAGGGAGGGGGTGCCTGGGAGATTGGGGTATGGGGAGGGGGAGGGAGCATGTTTGAGAGGAGGAATAGGGGGGACGGAAAGAACCAGGCATTGGGAGCATAGGATAGAGACAGGAGAGAGTGGGTGGAGGGTATGGGAGAGGGAGAGGGAGAGGAATGGAGGAGGGAGAGGAATGGAGGAGGGAGAGTGGAGGAGGAGGAGGAGGAGAGAGAGAGTGAGAGTGAGAGTGAGAGGGAGAGTAGGAGAGAGGGATAGTGGAGGGAGGAGGGAGTGGAGGAGGGAGAGGAGGGAGAGTGGAGGAGGGAGAGGGAGAGGGAGGAGGGAGAGGAGGTGGGTGGTATGAGAGAGGGAGGGAGAGGTGAGGCTGCCGTCTGTGTCAGTCTGGTGAGAGGCAGGCTGACCAACCCACGCTCTTTTCTTATTTTTCCCTCCTTCCTTGTTTTTCATTTTCCTCCGTTTCTGTTCCTGGCTTTTACATTTTCTTCTTCTTTCTGACATATACTTTTTTTTTTTTTTTTTTAGACCATTATCTGTTTTCACTATTTGAACTCTTCTCTATTTTATCATTTCTTACTCTCCGTATTCATTCCTATATATATTCAATCTTCCTTCTTTCCTCTGTGCTCTCTTTCTTATTTTTCTCAAGAGAACTGCTTCCTTTTGTCATTGCATTTTTTGTGTCTCCTCTTCTTCCTTTTCTTGTGTCTCCCTTCCTCCCTTTTCCTACGATTACATTCTATATTTCTAACTATTTCCTAATTATTCCCTTAGCAAAAATAAACAAGTAATATATCTCTCAATATCTCTCAATGATTCAGGTTTGATGGATTTTACCGTTCTATTTTCTCGTTTCCATATACCGTATATCTAAAAACTATTATAACATCCTATAGCCAAAATTATGTTCATTAGGTTATAATAGTCTATGCATAAAAACATGTGTGTGTGTGTGTGTATGTGTGTGTGTTTTTGTAATATAGTGAGTGTGGATGTGTGTGTGTGTGTGTGTGTGTGTGATGGCAGTCTTAGTGTGTGTGATGGCTGTCTTAGTGTGTGTGTGTGTGTGTGTGTGTGTGTGTGTAGGAGGTCGTGGTGTGTGTATGTGTGGCTGTCTTAGCATGTCTGTGTCTGTATCTTCGTATGTATATGAGAGAGAGAAAGAGAGAGAGATGAGAGAGAGAGCGCAGTGAGTGGGTGATAATGCGGTGATGTTTATGGTGTGATAAACATGGTGTGGAGGGAGGGATGGACACAGTGAGTGGCTATTTAACCAATAATAAAGTGATGAGTGTGTGTAAATACAAGCTCAAACTAGGAGGGACCTTTACTAGTATTTTATATTATATTCCACTTATTTATTCACTTTATTATTATTATTATCATTATTATTGTCATTATTATTGTTGTTAATGATAAATTTTATTTATTATTATTTGATTATTATTTTTTTTTCATTATTATTATTATATATATTTTTTCATTATTATTATTATTATTATTATTATATTATTATATTATTATATGTTATTTTTTTTTATTATTATTATTATGGTTGTTGATACTATTTGTATTATTATTATTTTTTTTTTATTATTGTTATTATATATATCTGACGCTCAGTATAAGCATTTCGACATCGTAGTAATTAAATACTGACAAAGCATCGAGGGAGCAGCATATATAGTGAAGGCCGAGGTAGCATTTTAGGGAAGTAGTACAGTGTTGGTAAATCTGGAGTACCGGTATATAACATGATTCATCCAAACTATCGAAGCAACAAGCCAGCAGCCACCATTATATTATATTCCCTGAATCTGGTCTTGTTTCCCGACATAATATTATACTTTGGAGGAATCAAGGAAGTCCAATATATATATATATAATAAGACTTAGTGTACTGTCTCCTCCATAATAAGTGACGTCAAAAGTCCACTTATAGTCACAGCGGCTTGAGCTTTGACAGAACATTATTATTATTATTATTATTATTTAGTGGTGGAAAATATTTTGTTAGAATGGAATTATATATGTGGTACTGGTGGTGGTGGTGGTGGTAGTAGTAGTAATAGTGGTAGTTGTAATGGTAGTAGTAGTAGTAGTAGTAGCGAACAGCGGGGAGAGGTGAGGGACGGACGGACTGAATGGCTGGACGCAGAGAGAGAGAGAGAGAGAGAGAGAGAGAGAGAGAGAGAGAGAGAGAGAGAGAGAGAGAGAGAGAGAGAGAGGCTGGCGGGGTTCAGTAAGTCAGTCAGTATGCAGGACACAAACAGTGGCGGCGGACACTCACACCAGACTCATTCCACTCCAGACAGATTGACAAATGATGCAGGGGAAAGATGCAAAGAGGAGGGAGGGAGGGGTGGAGGAAAGAATGATACGGAGAGATGGAGGAGGGAGGGGTGGAGGAAAGAATGATACGGAGGGATGGAGGAGGGAGGGGTGGAGGAAAGAATGATACGGAGGGATGGAGGAGGGAGGGGTGGAGGAAAGAATGATACGGAGGGATGGAGGAGGGAGGGGTGGAGGAAAGAATGATTCGGAGGGATGGAGGAGGGAGGGGTGGAGGAAATATGGTTGGTTGGTTGCTGAGGAATGGAGGAAAAAGGGTAAGGAAGGGATGGAGGAAAAGGACAAAATAAATGGATGGATGCAAGATGGTTACAAAGGAATGGAGAAAAAAGGGTAAGGAAGGGATGGAGGAAAAAGGGAAAGGAAGAGATGGAGGAAAAGGGCAAAAGAAGGGATAAAGGAAAAGGGCAAACAAAGCGATGGAGGAAAAGAGCAAAAGAAGGGATGGAGGAAATAGGGAAAGGAAGAGATGAAATGAATGCTACAGAGTGGATGAATATTTTGACCCTGAAAAAGAAAAAGAAAAAAAACTTCTATAGTGCACGGAGGGGATGATGCCATGATGTTATGAGCCTGCCTGGGGTATATATATATTAAACAAATTCTCTATGTTGCAAGGAGAGGCTGACTGGAGGTTGGAGGAGGGAGACAAACAGCAGCTGGCAGGAGACTCGCCTCACTACATGGGCCTGCCTCGTACAGTCGTGAGCATAAGTTTCAGTACACATGTATATATAATTATAACCTAATAAACGAATGGTTGCTGCTGACGATGACTAATTATTTCACATCCTTATACTATCATGATGTTATTGTTTTGATCTGAGAGTTGTAGTTGCGTGTAGTAAATTAATAGATGATACTTAATTAAGGGGAAATTTTGCATGTTGTTGGTGAATTGGAAGGTCTCCGATTCCTCCAAATTATGCCAGCAAACAGACGCCCTCTTTGGTACTAATAGGTAATCTGTTTCGTGACATACGGTAGTTTGGAGAAATCAGAGAAACCCTCCAATTCACCAACAAGAGAATATACCCTTAAACTAAAGTACTTATAGGAAATTTTCTCAGCTAACAAATACTTACATGAGCCCTCCCCCCCTTCCCCAAATGTGGATGATGATGATGATGATTATTGCCCACGACTGTACATACAAGTCCATTCAACCATCCATCCATCCATCCATCCGCCACCCCTGCTACACTCACCACCAATATTTCACTCAACATCTGATCTTCAAAGTCGTGAGTAATATTTCACTCAGCAGCTGCTCATCAATAACCACAGCAATATTTTACTCAACACGTCCGTCCCCTACACACGTCATTCACTCACCAGCCACGTCCTTGTGCTAAACATGCTTAACTTTCATTATTTTTTTACTATTATTATTATCATTGTCATTATTAATATTGTCATTATTGTTATCATTGTTATTATTATTGTTATTTTTATCATTATTGTTATTATCATTATTATTGTTGTTATTATTATATATTTTTTGTTTATTTAATGTTTTTTTATTAATAGACTTAGCATCTATTTAGCAGTGCAACTTTATATGGAAAGAATAATAAAGAATCAATAATTATGACTTTTCGGCTGACAATTTGTAGTTTTCATAAAGCAACATTGCAGTTTACAAAGCAGAAAAAAAATAATATCAGAGCAGACGTGATGAAAATAATTTAACCCAATGAAATAATATCGAAGAATATATATGATATATACTATTATATATTATTCTACCTACTAACCGATACAACTATATCATTCACAAACGCACGGGAACAAAATAGAACGTGTGTATGTATGAACGAAAGGACACACACACACACACATACATACATAACGAAAATGGAAGATACTGTAATTATCCCGTGTTCAAGGCAACCAACTCCACAGCACCAACCAAACTTTCCCAAAATGAACCCCAACAAAAACAACCAACTTGGGCACCACCTCCACCACCACCAGTATAACAACAAAAAACGAGTCTCCTACTTCGGCTGATGTAAACTTGGAAATTAAGAAAGGGAAAACAAAAGAGAACTGAGAATGGATGGATGAATAAACGTAAAAAAGGAAAACAAAAGAGAATGGAGAATGAATAAAGGTAAATGAGGGAAAGAAAAGAGAACTGGAGAATGAATGAACGTAAAAAAGGGAAAACATATGAGAATGGAGAATGAATAAAGGTAAAAAAGGGAAAGGAAAGTGAACCGAGATTGAATGAACGTAAATGAGGGGAAACAAAAGTGAATGGAGAATGAATGAATGAACGTAAAAAAAAGGGAATCAAATGAGAATGGAGAATTATTGAATAAACGTAAAAAGTGAAAGCAAATGAGAACAGAGAATGAATAAATGAATAAACGTAAAAAAGAAAAACAAAATTGAACGGAGAATGAATAAATTAATAAACGTAAAAAATGGAAAAATAAAAGTGAATGTAGAATGAGAGAATAAATGTAAAGAAGAAATTATAGAAGTTCTCGGACAAGGGAAAGGATACACAAGAAAAAAAAAATTTGGAGAAAATTCTATACTGGTAAGAAAACGAAGAGCTTTTTGGAAGACGAAGCGGAAAGATACACGGATTTATGTACTGAAATTTAATGGTCTTAAGGAACCCTGTACTATGTGATGTATAGCCAGAGAAATGTAGGTAAATGAGTTCCTTCAAATATTGCCACGAAACACCACCTATATGGATGGAGCTTGTTTCGTGGTATAGTCAGGAGGAATCAGAAGCCTTCAAATTAAATTATCATACACGATCATAGGGTCCTTAAATACCGGAGAAAAAATTAAAACAATAATAATAAATAGAAATCATCAAAAGTACTAGCCTCTTAATTAATGAAAATAAATCGAGCCTACAGAAAATTTGATACTGGATAAAAATTTCTTTGGTAAAATTATTCATATAAGAGAAATACTTTGGATTTTATCTTCTGCCAGTCTTTCCAAAAAATGATAAACAGTGAATGAAAAAAATATTTGGAACGAATTCAAAAAGAAGTCGGAACAAAAGATGGATCGGTAACAAAAGGTGGAACAGGAGGGAGGAGTTAGCAGGAAAAAAAATGGGTGGAGGAGGGAACAGTGAGTGGAATTACAAGTGGAATTATAGGTGCAGCAGGAGCAAGTTAAAAAGTAAAAAGTGGAGGTGGAGCAGCGTAAGTGGATCAGCATACAGGTGAAGTAAAAAAAAAAAGTGGAGGTAAAGTATAAATTGGAGGTGTGGAGCATGAGGTGGAAAATTACGTAGAGAAGCATGAATACAGAAAAGAGGTGGAATAGTATACAGGCATGATGAACAAAAACAATAGGCGGAGTAATTGGTTTAGATGATTAGCCTGACAATGTAGTTAAGGACCCTGTGATCGTGTATGAGAATTGAAGGCTTCTGATTCCACCTGACTATACCACGAAACAAGCTCCTTCCATATAGATAGTGTTTCGTGGCAATATTTGAAGTACTCATTCACCTCCAATTTTCTGACTATACATCACCACAGGGGCCCTTAAATATAGATGCATGCATATAGAGTATAGGAAACCAAACCAGGTGTAACTCACTCCAAAAGAGAAACAAACTATAATAATACCTGCACAACCAGACCAGACCAGACCAAACCAGAGACCTCGGTATTAACAACACACACACACTCACTCACTCACACTGGGCACCCCGCAGACGATGAAATATGGCCGCTCTCTGGCTTCTGAGGCGTGGGGTTGAGTTGCCTACACGGACGGTCCCTCTTACACACAGTCCCTCCCTTCCTTCCCAGTCTCAATTCTCTCCACCTTTCGTTCCTGTTGACTTGTTTCTTCCTTCTCTTATTTTATTTCTTCTTCCCTCTCCTCAGTCTACCTCTCATTCCCCTCATCTTACAGCTTAACTCCCCTCCCTCCTTTCCTCCCTCTCCTCAAACTATCTCTCATTCCTCCCCCTTCCCTCTTCCTACACACCCCCATCATACCCACCCATGCCCCAAAGCGATGTCTTCATACTCAGTCACCTCCAGACCGTATGTGTGTGTGTGTGTGTGTGTGTGTGTGTGTGTGTGTGTGTGTGTGTGTGGAGGGGGGAGGGGGATGTTGTTGCTCTCTGGGCCACCTCTCTCACACACTCATAACTCACACCGAGAACCAGACACGATAATAAACAATACCCACACCAATATGATCATTACTTCATATACCTAACTGTAAACTCGAGTCATGAACTGATGGATGGATGGATGAGAGGAATGGTTTGTAGTCCCTCTCACACACAAATAGCCTTTACTATGTGCTACAAGGAAAATGAAGTGTTATTTGTAAGTAGTAGCCTATTTCTGTTAACAATTTCACAAATACTATGTGCTACAAAAACAATGAAGTGTTGTTTATAAGTAGCTTTTCTATTAACACTTTCAGGATATTGATACAGTAAACACACAAATACTATAAGTGCAATAGGCAATAAAGTGTTATTTATAAGTAGTTTTTCTTTTAACACTTCCAAGATATTGACAAACTAAACACACAAATACTACAGTATAAGTGCTACAAAGACAATAAAGTGTTTTATGTATGTATCTTTCTTCTATACTACCAGGACATAAACACACTAAAGAGACATAATCTAAACAGACTGGTAGCCTAAGCGGGAAGCACTCTGACTCTAACAAACAGCATATAATATCACAGTATCTGAGGGCAAGGATTATAAATATATACTGTTCCTCATCCATCCATTGGAAACTGTACTGTACGTGTGAAACCTGATGACTAAAAAAAGACAGAAACTCAGATGATAATAATATACAAAATTATTAAGGTTAGTCTCCAAAATTTTTAACCATAATATAATCTTATGGTACATTACGTGGCCAATTTTATGACAAGCTAAATATCTGAACAAATTGTATACGTACATTTGAGGTGATAATATTGTACCTTGCTAGCATATGTGGTTATCAACATAGCATCCACAATGATTAATTCATGATGGAAAAATACAGGGAATATTAGAGAGAGAGAGAGAGAGAGAGAGAGAGAGAGAGAGAGAGAGAGAGAGAGAGAGAGAGAGAGAGAGAGAGAGAGAGAGAGAGAGAGAGAGAGAGAGAGAGAGAGAGAGAGAGAGAGAGAGAGAGAGAGAGAGAGAGAGAGAGAGAGAGAGAGAGAGAGAGAGAGAGAGGAGGCGGGCGCGGGAAGCCGGGAGTGAGTGAGTGAGTGAGAGAGTGAGTGAGTGAGGCGGCCGCTACCAAACTTCGATCCGTCTCACAAAATGGTCTCCGGCTCCCTCCCTCTACTCTCTCTCTCCTCGTCTTCCTCCTCCTCCTCCTCTTTTCCTTCCTGCCATGCCTTACTCACACATACTATACACCATACACACAGTACCAGTCAACCCTAGTACCAACAAATATCCACTACCGGTATGTGAAATAAAATAACCAAATATGCTGCCTTGTATCACGTCGCCGTATTCCTATAGCACCATAATTATACTCGTGTCAAGTCCCAACCTCTACACCATCGAGAGGATAAACATTGGTATTAGATTTGTAATACTCCTGGTTAAATTATTAGCAGTTTGTTTACTAACTTATAAAATACACTGCTATAGGTTCAAAGGATATAAAGATGAACCTAAGATACTTTGTTTACGCTACGCTTTCGGGCGCATCTATACCGTAGTTCGTTTAATGTAATTGTTTGCTTAGTTTCGTTTAATGCCAGAACATAATATCTCAAAATGTTCTAAAGTATTTGAATGAGCGAACAATTAATTACCCTAAACTGATAAAATACTACATATTTAATACGATAGTTAACGTAAAAGTGCAGCATATTAGTCTCAAACATTATACAAGATCAAAACAGTACATATACACGCTCATGGAGAAATAATATTGAGATTGTGTTTCCCTGCTGCCGCCGCCTCTGCTGTTGTCGGAAGGAGGGAGCTGGAGCGGGGGACCGGGACAGTCTCACAACACACTCACTCAGCACAACAACACACCCTCCTACAAATCTCTCCTCTCCTCGTCAACATGCT
Source organism: Petrolisthes manimaculis (assembly GCA_034508575.1). Classification (NCBI taxonomy): domain Eukaryota; kingdom Metazoa; phylum Arthropoda; class Malacostraca; order Decapoda; family Porcellanidae; genus Petrolisthes; species Petrolisthes manimaculis. The sequence continues at coordinate 64,935 of JAWZYT010002822.1, read as the reverse complement.
TTATTTCCACATTATATATATCCCTTTTTCAGACTATAACAAACCTTATCTTTGTACCCAACTCACCTCATTCTCACATTATAACACTTCCTCTTCACACTAACAAACCTCATCTTCACATTAACACACATCTTTCTCACACTAACACGCTTTTTTCTCACGCATCACACCTCATTTTCACGCAACACACCTCTTACTCAAACAACACACCTCATTCTCACGCAACACACCTCATTCTCACACCAACACACCTCTTTCTCACACCAACACATTCCCATAAATTCGCTCGTGTTTGAACTTTCCTTCATAATATTAAAATTCAACCAGTTATTACACACAACCAATGTATCAATATAGCAGTCATTAGTTTTTAATATATTATCTATATGCAAAAATAAACAGAAGCCTTGCCACACAAATCATTCTGCAATAATTAATGTTGTTGCACTGTACCTTTATAATGGAGGTAGTCCATTTATCATTATATCAATAACCTCATTCCTATATCGACATGACCACAATGAATTATATTTACATATAATACTTGCAAACATATAATTTAGAGCACTGATTTTATAGCCTAGACATTATATTATATACTTCCATCAACGTGACCAACGGAAAATAATAATAATAATAATAATAATAATAATAATAGATGGTGCGATGAGAAACCATGACCTTAATTTTTTTCCTATATATTTTTACCATTTTCTTTACTATATATTTACTATATATTTATAGGCACATAAGCAACAGTCCTTTTGCGATGACTGAATTACAACAACAAAACCGCATCAGCGGCGACAATAACGTAGATAAATGATATATATAAATATATTTTTTTTAAACCCTCGCTGCATGCATGCCATTAATTTACTACACATCAAATAGGTTGAAATTCCCGTCTGCCATTACACACGAGTACAGGGATATTGTTTGAGCCCAGTAATTGCCAGCAAGCGGGCCGAAAACTTAATTAAAGTGTAGTTAATCTTGGTGCGGGGTTAGCCTATATAGCACTGCACACACTCCACCCTGGCACTGAAGGGCTCTTTCACTCTCCCGACACCGTAATTGTGTTGCCAAATCGTCAGTGATATTTAAAGTGGGAAATGCATCGAGGGAAGTGCCACTGAGTAAAGGTAAATGTGAGTGTGTGTGTGTGTGTGTGTGAGAGAGTATTTGTATGTGTTTGTGTGAGCGTTTGTTTGTGTTTGTGTGAGTATTTGTATGTGTTTGTGTGTGTGTTTGTTTGTTTGATATAAGATTTTACAGCTAAAGCAATGTTTCAACCTATGGAGATATTTCTTTACAAAATTTAAATCTATTTCCAAAGAATATATTTTAGATTTATCTGTTCAAATCCTCAATCATTATTCTTCCTACAGTACTAATCACAAAAGATAAAATAAAAACAGTAATTCTATAATAATAAAAAAAAATTATATTAAATAATTCTCTTACGCTAAAGTGGTGCCAATTCCTTTAAAAAACAGTTTCAATCAGAAAATAAAATCACCTTTCCTCACAAGATGCGCAAAACATTTAACGCACTATAATACTTTATAATTATACTGTAATATCTTAAGAATAATAAAATAATCTAATCTTTGATATTGCAGTCTTAATTCTCATTGATGTGTATCGGTGGTAATTTGGCTTAACATCCTCGTTATAACTCAATATATTATCTTATATCCTATTCCTACTCAACATATAGTATGCCAAAATCCAACGTTGGCAATTCCTTTTTATTTATTTATCTATATATTTATTTATTTATATATTTATTTACTTATTTATCTATTTGTATATTTATTTACTTATTCATTTATTTGTATATTTATTTCCTTATTTATTTATCTATATATTTATTTACTTATATATTGATTTACTTATTTATTTCTATTATTTTTTTCCTGTGTGTTTGTGTGTGTGTGTAGTTTCTTTAGTCAGGGATTTGTTTCAGGAGACAACGAGGTCAGGATAATGGCTTCTTTAGAGAGCTTAAAAAATGAGATGTGGTGGTAGAGGCGGCGGGTGAGGAAGGGGAGTGTCGACGCCTTCAGAACCTAATAAGAGTGACGTTCAGGGGAGGCTATTGTTTGGCCATTTTTGGATATAATAATTCCTCCTATTTCGGCATTTTTGGATATAATAATTCCTCCTATTTGGGCATTTTTGGATATAATAATTCCTCCTATTTGAGCATTTTTGGATATAATAATTCCTCCTATTTCGGCATTTTTGGATATAATAATTCCTCCTATATAACTATTCCAAGCAATAAAACACCATTATTTGTGTTAATCTGGTCTTGTTCCCTGGCATACTTTGGAGGAATCAAGGCACTCCAATGTACCAAAAGTAATCTCCCCCCTTTTATAGGTGGTATATAATTCTTTTTTGGTACATTGGAGTGTCTTGATTCCTCCCAAATATGCTAGGAAACAGGACCATGCAGAAGAGCAAAAATAATAGTGTTCTGTTGCTTGGAATAGTTTGGAGGATTCAGTTGCTCCAGATTTACCAACACAACATTTCCTCCTTAAGGGACCCTGTGATGTAGTACGAAAATTGGAGTTAAGAGTCCTTCAAATATTGACACGAAACACCACCTATATGGAAGGAGTTTGTTTCGTGGCATGGTCAGGAGGAATCAGAAGCCTCCAATTCTCATACACGATCACCGGGTTCTTAAATAAAATAAGATGTTAAGATGTGTTTATTCGTTGATGCATCGAGTGGCGGCGATGAGTGAAATAATAATAATAATAATAATAATAATAATAATAATAATAATAATAATAATAATAATAATAATAATAATAATAATAATAATTACAATAATAATAATAACTGCAACCAAATTAATAAACTATAGAAAAGGGTTAAATTGTGTAATGGCATCGGGTGTAGAAATGGAAAACCGGGGCGACTAAAACCTAAATAGGATTGGATGGCTGATGTGACCGGTGATGGTGTGCGGCGGCGGATACATGTGTGTATAATAATAACAATAACAATAATATTAATAATAATAATAATAATAATAATAACAATAATAATAGTAACAACAATAATAGTAACAATAATAATAATAATAATAATAATAATAATAATAATAATAATAATAATAATAATAACAATAATAATAGTAACAATAATAATAGTAATAATAATATATAATAATAATAAAGTGGTAGTGTTATGGTGTCGGGTGAAGGAATAAAACCCACAACTGAATCCCAATTCCCAAGTGACGTAATAAACATTGCAATTGTAAACAAAGTGACGTAATATTATACCCTGCAACTGTAAACAAAATGACGCAATAATCACTGCATTTGTAAACAAAGTGACGTAATATAATACTTTGCAACTGTAAACAAAGTGACGTAATAAACACTGCAATTGTAAACAACGTGACGTACGGTAATAAACACTGCAATTGCAAACATAGTGACGTATTATACCCTGCAACTGTAAACAAAGTGACGTCATATACCCTGCAATTGAAACCCAAGTGACGTAAATATAGCCTGCAACTGATTGGTGAGTGTGGTGATGTACGCATGAGTGTTTCGTTCATAGTCGTGTAAAATAAAAGGGAGAAAAGACTATAATATTTGGCTTTGATTGTGTTCTATAGCGGTGAGGGAGTTGCTGGAATCCCGCCCTATACAATATAATAATTATATGGTGAGGCTCCGTGCATAAGCATATACAGTCAGGGGATAGATTTCCAAAATTATACATCATCGATATAATTTAAGAATTTTCCTAGTCAAACAAAAATACCACATTATATTATATAATTTATCATAGAGCCAATTATATATACAGAAATGAAATACATTGTCAAACATATTAGATACTACTTCGTCAAAAAAAAAAATATGAAAATAATAATATAATATTGGTTAAAAAAATATGACGCATCACATTCTAAATAAAATAAATATTAGAATTAAAAAGTAATATAATGGTATCATGATCAACATTGAAAATATTGTATGATTAACTCCAATATTCAAATGTATTCTGTGAAATATATCTAATGATAATAATATGATTTAAACCTTGAGCTTAACACATATACATCAATAACAACACGGGGAAATTTTTCTCCTAAGCAGATTCGGAACCAAGAAAACCCAAGGCGATAAAATTCGACGAAAACTGAGCCGAAGAATGACGAGCAGAGGGAAAGGAGGAAGAAGAGGTAGAGGAGGAGGAGGAGGAGGGAAGATCTTCAAGGGGAGGAAAAAGAGTAATGTCCAGGCATTAATTTTTCCAGCCAGGGGCGCCCCCAACAAAACAATGGCCGCCCCGCCGCCGCTCTCCTCCTTCTGACGGTGAGTGATCGAACCCGGGGAAACTGAGAAATTGCCAGCCCCTCCCCCGTCAGCACTAACAAATATCTTCATTATACATAGGGCTTATGGGGGTCTTCGATTTCCTGTTCGTCCCGCCTAAATCACCCTCAGTCATGAAATTTTAAGGCAGAAGGAAGGAAGGAGAGGAGGAGGAGGAAAGAAAGAGTCGGCTAAAGGAGTCGCTAAGCCTGAAATGGAGACTACGAAAGGATAGAAGGAAAGGATAGAGAGAAGAAATGGAGAAGAAGACTTTGTGGTCATGTATGTACACAGTGAAAAGTAAAAGCCAAATAAATATTTATATATTATGTACTAGGAATATATTATACAAGTCAGTAACGAACGGTCTTCATTCACTCCCCGCCGTCGTCGACCGTGTGTGTGTATTTCAAAGTAAGGAAGGTTCATCCTGCCATTACGTCTCATCAACAAACGTACCCTAATGACGTACCGGGAGGAGCATAAGATTCATCCGGAAGCAGCTTTTGTTTAGCATGTACGGCCGCCGGTGTCATGGCTGGTGGAGGGTTTAGAAAATTTTTGGGGTGAGGGGGGTAAGGGGCGGCGCGACCACTTCCCACAGCAGCCCTCTGAGCACTGAGTCTGTCCGGCCATTCCCAGTGCCTTTATAACATCACCAAAAGACGCGCGCCAACCAACTTCAAGGGGACCTAACCCACATTTATTTCCTCGCCTCTGGATTGTTTTGAAACTTTTCCACGGGACCTGAGATTTTTCCTTATATCTGAAGGGGTCAGGTCAGGGGGGCCTGTGTACATCTACCACAACGATTTGCTCTCCCTGTTCAACACAAAATATCACCACTGTATACCTTCGTCTGGGAAAAATAACGGTAAAGACATTATCAATATTCATTCAAGACGATCAAGGAAAAAAAACACAGTTTCCATTATGTCATGAAAATTACTATGGAGAATAACGCTTGATTTATGAGGAGGACAAGTTGGCAGGTTGGCCTGGTGGGGGCAGCACCGTACAGCGACATGTTCCCTCCACCCCTTTCCTTTTCTCTTCTCTTACCCTTCTTCAAGACCATAAGATAGTCAGTCATCGTCTTGGCTCGATATAAACTTTAAGGGGACAGTATACTTTTAGTAGATTAGAGTGCCTTGATTCCTCCAAGGTATTACTATAAACAGAACCAGATGGACAAATATAATAGCGTTTTGTTGCTTGGAATGGTATGGAGCAATCAGTTGCTCCATATTTACCAGCAGTGTACTACCTACCCCCTTACAGGAAGAGAGTAGGAGGTGGGAAGGAAAACATGCAAAGTAAATGTTCATGACATTTGGACATAATTCGAAACTAACACTTGGGCAATTCTTTGAAGTACCAGATCAAGAGTAATGGTACCTAAAATTACCTAGAAAGCTATTATTATTGGCAATATCTGCGACCGGATTTGGGTAATATAGGTATTTTCTTTCAAGGAAATTAGATAAAATACAAGCAATGAATATTCAACATCTACAACCCTTTCAGATACTCATACACATAATTATATACATACTCTTCGTGGTCAACTATTACACATGACATCACATCACTTCCCTTAAAAGCACACACACAGCACTCCCTCAGTTCACACATTCCACCCCCCTCCCCTCCTCACATCCCTTGCGACACACACACACACACACACACCAACAACACCCACACAATAAGGAAAGCTTCATAAATCAGAGCGGATATTTCCAGCCAAGATTGCTGATTTAATTAAGCGCTCAGCAGCAGCAGCGAGGCAATCACGGGGTGGCTCATATCGCTGCCTCTCACTGTGACGAGGCCCAGGATTCTACACTTTATTTCAGTTTCCCCTCGTCGCTCAGCTTGATATTAGGCGAGCCCTTCCCTCTTTCATAAGGGTATATGATATTTTCCAGCTGCTTCCCTCTCTCATATAATTATTTTGTTTCCACAATGAAGGACATTCACCGAAAACACAACTCAACAATATAATTATACGTATAAATAATCTAACATTGAGTATATTGTACGCACGAGTTCATTCGAAGAAGAGTGGAATGTCAATCATGAAACAGGAGAATTTAAAGGATTTTTTTCTTTTGAATTGCGTTACCACATACTAAGTTTGAGTACAGGAGCGCCATTAAGGGGGTAATTCACTTTTGTTACACTGGAGAACCTTGATTCCTCCAAAGTATGCCAGGATACAGAATCACAAGAGCAAAAATAAGGGTGTTTTCTGTTGCTTGGAATAGTTTGGAGGATTCAGTTGCTCCTGATTTACCAACCAACACGAATTTTTCCCCTCAAACATGAGTAATAATTCTCTTGGTCTGCAGAAACTCCCTTCATATTTGGTTGATATTATTATATACGACAACAGTGGCTGGAAAACATAGGCAGATACACATATACTTTCTGTAAACCCCGTCATTTAACGTGATATACTTGGTTTAATTATTAGGAGATTATATAAAACCCTCCTACAATAATATTCATTCATTCACGTACCTTCCCACACTCGACATCTTATCACCCGGGGAGACTGTACTGCAGCTTACCTGAAAGGAAGAAAACAAGAATTATAAGCTTTAAAAGAAATTATAGTTCCAAGTAATATTTTCCAAGCAACAAATTATTACTTACCTCGACAAAAACCACGGCATTTAGAGCGATGCCAGGGATAATTCCACGTTAGGCGCTGCGAAAATATACTACGTGTTGTTAAGCAAATGCCTTAATTATACAACAGCAGGCGCAGAAGACCGCAGCAACACACGTGATAAATTTAAGGGGATAATATACTTTTGGTTCATGCATGGGAGTGTTTGTTATTCCTCTAAAATATGCCAGGAAACAGGACCAGATGAACTAAACTAATTGCGTCCTGTTGCCTATAATAGTTTGGAGGAATTAGTTGCTCCAGATTTACCAACACTGTACTACCTCCTTAAAGGGGAGAGTATACTTTTGGTACATTAGAGCACTTTGATTCCTCCAATGTATACCAGGAAACAAGACCAGATTGGGAAAAATAATAGGGTCCTGTTGCCTATAATAGTTTGGAGGAATTAGTTGCTCCAGATTTAGCAACACTGTACTATACCTCCTTAAGAATAGACCCCAAGTCACTGATGATAGGATACCACTAATGGCCTGAAGTCTGAGAGCGTGTAATTTCCACAGATCTGACGTATAGGGTTTTGTCCTCACTCTTATGTGTACAGTCGGCAAAAATAAAAGTATTAGAATTTCCCTATAAATAATTTTAGTTCGTTAATTTCAATGAAGGAAGGGAATGAGTTGAAGAGAATGAGTTGAAGGGAATGAGTAGAAGGGAATGAATTGAAGGGAATGAGTTGAAGGGAATGGGTTGAAGGGAATGAGTTGAAGGGAATGAGTTGAAGGGAATGGGTTGAAGGGAATGAGTTGAAGGGAATGAGTTGAAGGGAATGAGTAGAAGGGAATGAGTTGAAGGGCTGCTGACGACCATGACCCTGACAACAACAAACATACAACACCACAAACAGCAACAACACCATCATCATTATTATCTTGACAACTCCACCACCACGACAACAACAAACAGCAGCAACACCATCATCATCATTATCTTGACAACACCACCACCACCATGCACCACCACCACCAGGACCCTGACAACAAGAACCACCAGCAGCTGAGAGCCAGTGCAGCGTGCCACCATAAAGAAGGAAGGAGCCTAAAGTTAGAGTAAGGAAGGAGAGACGCGACACTAAAGCTGAACTCCCGAGGTAAGAGAGAGAGAGAGAGAGAGAGAGAGAGAGAGAGAGAGAGAGAGTGTGTGTGTAGGAGGAGGAAAGGAAATTGAGGAGAGAAAGAGAAGTGTCTGTCTGTGTGTGTGTGTGTGTATGTAGGAGGAGGAAATGAAAATTAGGAAAGAAAGAGAAGTGTGTGTGTAGGAGGAGGTTGAAAGGAAAATGAGGAAAGAAAGAGAAGTGTGTGTCTGTGTGTCTGTGTGTGTGTGTGTGTAGCGAGAGAGAGAAAGAGAGTGTGTAAGCCAGGGGTGACGACACTATTATTGATGTGAGATGGGGCGATGGAGAGGGAGACCTGAAGTATGTATGCCCTAAGAGAGATAGAGACAAATAAAAGAATAATAAGAATATCAAGGAAATACACATAAGGAAGAGAACCAATATACGAACAATAACTAGAAAGAATTGGGAAGATATTGTGTAAGGGAATTGAAATACAAGTAAGAGAAGGATATTGAAAAAAAAATGAAGTTAAAAGACACCCCCCACTAACCAAACACACTTAGTCATAAAGTTCAATGTGAGAAGGAAAAAAAGGAAAGAGTATACTATAATATAAATGAAGAAAAGGGACTGCTGACAAGTAAAGAAAGATTATTAATATATAACAAGTAAAGTGAATATAACGTTGAGAATTAAGTACACACACACACACAAAGAGAGAGAGAGAGAGAGAGAGAGAGAGAGAGAGAGAGAGAGAGAGAGAGAGAGAGAGAGAGAGAGAGAGAGAGAGAGACAGGCCAAAATTATAGTGTGGGTGGGACATTTGCCAGAGCTGTTACACCTTTAACAATCGCCTCCACTGACCCACTTATCGGCCACCACCTACACTCGTTCACACAGGGTTTATGAGCACTAGTGAGTGTGGTGTCGTAATATAGAGGTGGGGGAAGGGGGGGGGAGGGGCTACTGGAGGGAGGGGACGCTCTTTCTCTTGTCTATACCAAGGAAAGGAAAAGGAGGAAAGAAAGAGAAGTGTCTGTCTGTCTGTGTGTGTATGTGTGTGTGTGTATAACATTGCAGAAGTTGCAATGTTTATCAAGCAGGGTGAATGATAATATTATTGTCAATTTTTCTTTTAACGTGGAATATCCTTTGTTGAATTATTTATTAACTATATTTTTCTCCTATTGATGTTGTTAAAGAGTTCAGTCCTCTCAATTGGCAGGTTAAACTAATAATCATCAATATAATGTGTATACAATATAATAATTGTTGTCTCTAGAATATGATATATATTCGCCCTATATGTTGTGGCCCCTTACATGCATGCACAGATGTAACACACACACGTAATAATGAAAAAAGAAAAAAAAAAAAAAAAAAAAAATATATATAATTCCCGCTACAACATTCCAACACTCAGGATTTTCTCTACCCAAGTATAAAATATAACACTACAGGAGTGACAATAAAACGCAGCCCTCACACAGAGCAACACAATTAACATCAACACGGAAGAAATTAATGCCAGGGAAATACAAACAAGGAACCACGATAATACAACAACAACATTAATAACAACAACAACAATAATAATAACAACAACAACAATAATAATAATAACAATAATGATAATGATAACAATAATAATAACAATAAATAATAATAATAACAATAATAATAATGAACTCTTTATGTGTGCCTGTCGTCGTTTTCTCATACATGCACATCCTACATAAAAAAATAAAATAAACAGTACTGGAAAAATTTATGAAGGACTGGAGTAATAACTGTACACTGGAAATCTGGACGAGGTGGTAGAGGTGGTGGTGGTAGAGGTGGAGGTGGTGGAAGAGGTGGAGGTGGTGGAAGAGGTGGAGGTGGTAGAGGTGGTGGTAGAGGTGGAGGTGGTAGAGGTGGAGGTGGTGGAAGAGGTGGAGGTGGTAGAGGTGGTGGTAGAGGTAGTGGTGGTAGAGGTGGTGGTGGTAGAGTATAGGTATAATTCTGAGAGGGAAAATATTGATGGTGACTTGGAAATAAAAACTGCATGAGATGGAAATTGTAATAATGAGGAGGAAAGTGGATTTAAGGACTGTGATGAAAATAGTAGACTAAGAATTTAACACTGTATCGCCCTTTTATCTATATATGTATATATTTTTTATTTTATTTTTTATTCCATTCATATTTTTTAAACACGTCACCATGCATTTCTGTCTCGTACATTTACAGTATTTCATGCACACCCTCATTCCATTTCTCCCATCCCTTATTCACATCATCTTTTCCATCATTCAACACTCATTTTCCTTCTCGCCACCTCATTCTCTCTCTCTCTCTCTCTCTCTCTCTCTCTCGTCCACATCAGCGCCCCCAGGACAAAATGATCACAGGGAAATGAGAAGCTACGGGGGGCGGCCAAAAGAGAGAGAGAGAGAGAGAGAGAGAGAGAGAGAGAGAGAGAGAGAGAGAGAGAGAGAGAGAGAGAGAGAGAGAGAGAGAGAGAGAGAGAGAGAGAGAGAGAGAGAGAGAGAGAGGAAGGGGAAAACACAGTGATGGAGGAAGAGGAAGGAGGGGCCATAGGAGGGGGACATTAGCAAGGGGAGGTCCTAGGTAGGTTATGCTTTGATCCGCACCCGACACCCCACTGATGAATGGACACCACGCTGGATTATGTCGTGTGGGGGAGAGTGAGTGTATACCAGGGTGTGTGTGTGTGTGTGTGTGTGTGTGTGTGTATGTGTGTGTGTTGGAGGAGGAGGAGGAGGGGAATGTGTGTGTGTTGGGGATTGAGGGGAATGTTTGTATTTTGGTATGTGTGCATGTGTGCGTTTTTGATAAAGACTGGAGAGTTGAGTGTATGCTGGTGTTCGTTGTGTGTGTGAGTGTATGCTGGTGTGTGTGTGTGTGTGTAGGACAAGGGACCGTGTGCGTGCAGAAGGAAGGGGGTGAGTGTTTGCGTGTGTACAGTGAGGGAGTTGTGTACACGAGAGCAGAGGGGAAGGAGCGTCAGTACAGTACCCATAATTTGTCCTTGTTTGGGGAGCTGTGGGTAGATGTGTGTGTGTGTGTGAGAGAGAGAGAGAGAGAGAGAGAGAGAGAGAGAGAGAGAGAGAGAGAGAGAGAGAGAGAGAGAGAGAGAGAGAAAATCAGGTATGACAAGAGAGAAAGAGAGAGAGAACACGGCTGAAGAGATAAAAGAAAATGACAGAAAAATGCCTCTGGAAAATGAGGGACACGAGAGAACGTCGAGGGGGAGGTCCAGAAAATGTGTTGAGAAAGAAAACGAAAAAAATATGGAAAGCTTGACTCAACTAAAATACAAAGCGATGATGATGATTAAAATGATGAAAATAATGCAGGTAATTAAGTCTACCTGGAATTTTACTACAATTGCCAACATTCTCCTAATATAAACACGAAAATTAGAGACAACAACTATATAAATACAATAATGGAATGAGATTTATTTTACCTGCATTATAAGTTGCCTAATTAGATTTTTTTTATGCCTTATTATATTATTTACATTTTCTTCTTCTAATTATTATTACACGAACAACAACTATAATATAATGTAGAATAGACAACTGTAATAAAAAAATAAAACAATGACAAAAAAAATAAAAAAAAATAAACAACTGCAATAATTAAAATAAAAATGTGATAAAAAAGATAAAAAAAAATCGACGACTGTAATAATTAAAATAAAAATGTGATAAAAAAGATAAAAAAATAGACAACAGTAACAAATGATTGAACAAAATACTTCTCTAAACGTGGGCCAATCCCCCCTTGCCACACCCACAGCCCATCTCCCAGGACACCCACAAACACCCACTGATTCCCATTCACCTATAGGGCCTCAGTCGCCACGCCCTTGCATATTAAGACGGCCTCCCTTCCCAACGCCCCTATAGCTGTGTGTATGTATGGAGGAGAGAACCCGCCCTATACCCAACCATCTCTTTACATTGATTAATTATCAAAGACGGGAATCGATTTTTTGCTCTAGATTTTCAGAGACTGATATCGATTTTTTTTTTTTTTTTTTTTTTTTTTTTTTTTCTATAGTGGCGGCAATCATAGTTCAGGTTTTTGTTTAGTTTAAGGGTATAGATTCTTTTGTTGGTGAATAGGATGGAAGGCTACTAATTCCTCAAAAACTATGCCAGAAAACAGACTCCCCTCAATGGTACTAATAGGGCATCAGTTTCGTGACATAGTTTGGAGGAATCACAGACCTTCCAATTCACCAATACAAAAAATTCCCCTTTATTTCCTTAGTGACAGTCAAACTAATGTTCCTGTGAAATTAGTTATCTCTTTTGTTTTATCTTTAACGTTATTATTAACCAAGATAAAAAAAACTAACCGGATCTCCAAAATATACAGTATATCCAAATTTTTCCTTGTTGTGTTTGTGTCCCAATTTTTCTTTCTACTTTAAGGACCCTGTGATCGTGTATGAAAATTGGAGGCATCTGATTCCTCCTGATCATACCACGAAACAAACACGCTTCTTTCCTATAGGCGGTGTTTTGTGGCAGTATTTGAAGAACTCATTTATCTCCAATTTTCTGACTATTTATTATAATTATCACTGGGTCCTTTAGTCTTTAATACCAAACCCACTCACGCCTCACCTCTTTCCACTTTCCCCCCCTTACTCCTAATCCTCTTTCCCCTCCTCCTCCAACTCGTATTTCCCCTCCTCCTCCACCACCTCTTTCCCCTCCTCCTCCTCCTCCTACTCCTCCACCTCTTTCCCCTCCTCCTTTTCTTTCCCCTACACACCTCATTTCCATTTAGAGTGAGAGCCGCGGTGCCACATGCCTGATAAGCCACACAAAGAATATTCAATTCCTTCTCTGGCATAGCGTCTCCAGGGGCCTGTATATGGGAGACACTTGTTGAGGACGAGGAGAAGCCCGGAGCTAAGATCCTATTTTTATCCCCTCACCTATTTTTTTTTTTTTTCCTGGGTCTATGTTGGTGGATTAAATTTGTTGTGAGTGCAATTTTGGCATGTATTTACTGTATGTGTGCGTGTGAAATGTGTGGATATGTATTTATTATTTTTGTGTAAGTCTGTCTGTCTGTCTGTGTGTGTGTGTGTGTTTCTTTTTTTTCTGTTTTTTAATTATATGTTCGAGTTGGGTCTGAAATATAAAAATAAAGATGGGTTGGTTTAAGGACACAATGGAAGATGAATGGGTAGAGATAAGTTAAGATTTAGGTGGAGTGTAATGGGTGGAAATTGCGAAGGGACATACATTACAGTACTCTAGTTGTGGAGTGACGTCATAGTGATGAAGTTAATATGGGCGTAAAAAGAAGAGTTAGAAAGACGTTATGAGAAGATTTGGGTGATTAGAAATAGATATATTATAGTGGATGCAAAAAAAAAGAATAGAAAAAGACATATATATATATATATATTTTAAAGTTTGGAAAAGTAAATCAGAATGAAATGTACAGTCGGCCTCTGAAATTCGTATACACCACTGTGACATTAATTAAGGGTTCGTAACAACTAGAAAACTTTTTTTTAATTTCTCAACACCAAATTTTTCTAATAATGTTATTTGGGTAATATTTGAATCAGTCTCAGAACACTCCCCCCTACAGTATTGTGCAGAATAAATACTCCTTTTAAAAACTACTCTGTGTACGAATTTCTGAGGCTGATTGTACCATGAAAAAAGAAGACAAAACGGATCTAGACAAATATGTGAAAGATTAAAATTCAGCCAATAATAAGACTTTGGCAAAATAGGAAGATAATAACAAGAAAGTAAACGGAAGGTAAAAAAAAGTGTAGCTATCTAACCTTCAAAGATCGCACCAAAATATGAGCATAAAATATAAAAAAATCATTGTGCAGATATAATTATAAGTATTTTAGTGTATAATATTCACACCCTTACCACGTTACTACTACTACTACTGCAACACATAATATAAATAATAAACTACCACAACCAATGAAGCTAAAAATACAAAATAAAGTAGTTCTACGCAATGAAACTGTTAAATTAAAAAAAAAAAAAATAATAATAACCAGAAACAAAATTCTGTAGTAGCCTAATGACACGGCATAAATTTCTTAATAATTTAAAGTATAGTATTAAAAATATCTTTAAATAAGGTAGATACAAAATACGTATAAAAGTTACAAAAAAATATATAAGAAAACGGTTCTACTGCCAAGTCAGGAGCCCAGGTAATGTTTACCTAACGACAAAAGACGATTTAGTACCTTAGCCTGCCCTCCTCTCCTTGCCTCTCCTCCCTCCTCAAACGCCCCCTCTCCCTCCCTCCCTTCTCTCTTGTTTCCCTCCCTCCTTCCCACTTCCCTGCCAGACCATCCATCACCCTACCACCCTCATCCCCCCATACCCCTACCCTAACCCCCCAGGAAAAAAAATAGTCAGGGAAAATGGGAATGTGTGACTTAGAGAGAATTGGGTGGGTAGGAGACAATTTACGGGGTAACTTAAGGACGCGTGTGTTCTACTCACTACTCATGTAGCCTAACCAATTCAGTAGCGTCATTATACAGGAAATTAACAGCAAATGCCTAGACGATAAGAAAATTATTATCCATATGTATTGTATGTTGAGAAAAAATATATATAAACATACCATTATAAAGAGCCAAGTTTATAATGCTATGTTTATAATTGTATTTTTCTCTACAGTCTTGTTATTATTATTATCCTTCATTACTTAATATGAGACTGTGTTTGTATTGTGTATTAGTTACTCGGAAATAACCAAGAATTTACACTTAATAATATTCTATACGTAAATAATTACTACAGTTGAGAGGCAGTGTTAGGTAAGGTGAAATTTATGAATCTGGCGGGCTCCCTGGCGGCGACGTGGTGAACTACGGCTCGTCGCCATTACAATAAATTTTGTAAACAATAATGGCTGCTTCCTCACATCGGTCAATAGCGGGACGCGTGCGCACTCAGAGATAAACAAAACACCAGAAGAAGGAGCGGGAAGAGTGAAGATGGAGCACTGGAGATGGCTGATGTCTGATTGAATAATATTAAGCCTTATTATGTCTACCCAAAACACGAGAAAGAAACGTAATGATAATCCAACAAGGCCGGTAGTAGACTGGTAAAATGTCTTGGAGTGTCTAAACTCTCGCTACGAAAATAAAAAAGGAAAAATAATTGTTAATGTATTTTTGTAAACCTGTTTGAGGACCGCAACACACTGCATGGACATGTTAGTAACAGAGTCGCTTGTTGCCAAGGAAGTAATGTCCAGAAACAAACTCATGAGAAAGAGAAAGCATTAAAATAACCCTAAATGATCGTCTATAAAAGGAGTCTCGTGTGTGAACTTCTCTCAAACGTACACACGCACACAAGTTCAACACGCACACAGACACATGATCTTCCCACGACATGGCGATGTGCGATAATTTCTCAATACACTCCACCCAATATAAAATGCATTCCTCCTTTCATCATAACACACATTCATTTAAATGTGCTGAAATAACTATAAATGTAGACATAAATAGTGACAAAGAATGAAAAATATACTATAAAGCGGTGGAAAATAAGTAAAATTCCCTTTCCGCGTTGGGTTGGGAGAGTTGCAAGAGAGCGCTGGCGGGAGCGAACTGGAGAGTGGAGAGAGAAAGAGAGAGAGAGTTGCAAGGTCGTGGCCGTTACTGGCGCTGTTTATGGGCACTTTATGATAGTTTTATAGCGCATAACTCGTCACGTGGTACAAACAAACCCACGTGGAGTGCTTATGAATGGAAGGCAGTGTGTGTGTGGGGGGAGATAGCGTAGAGGGGGTTTGGGGGACACAGAGAGTGAGAGGAGGAAGGGGAAGAGAGTTGTAAAGAAGGGAGGAGGAGGAGGAGGGGGTTGAGCGTAAACTCGCCACCAGTTAAGTTGTCGGTGGAGGTTACTGGGCGTCCCGTAATTAGAGATTGTTTTTGAATTTTATGTGGTTGTAAAATGTTGCATGGGGGGTTATTTGGCGGAGGGCTGGCTCACACTTTACGACTTGGACTCCTTCCTTGCAGGGCTGGCTGGCGAGGTAACTGAGTGTATCTCTTTCTCGCTCTTAAGCTGCGGACGAATTGTTTCTTAACTGCCGGTTGGGGGTTTAAGAAGAGGGTTATTTTCGCATGTTACGAGGAGGTGAACCTGGCTGAACTAACAGTATTATATCTTGTGATTTACCGTGTTGACCTGCTGGGTCTTGGGGAGGGCTTTTGAAGGGAGGGAGGAAGGTGTGTAGTACATACATTAAATCCATTTATGAAAACTGATTATTATGATATTTTATGGTTAGATTAGGATGTTTATATTTTACGTGGTTTATGTATATAGATATATTATGTAATTCTGATACTATTAGCGATTATTGGAGATAAAAATTATATGTATTACGGATGAGTTAGCTCCATTTTCACCTCCAACGCCTCCATTCTCGAAACACATTAGTCTCACACTAGAGGAGGCTTCAGTCATTTTCTGTAACAGACTTCCATTGATTTTTGGAGGCACCCGGTTTTCTATGATGACGTCAGACTCCTGGCTCTCGGGGCGTAGGGTAGGATGGGTGAGGGTGGCGGTCGTAAGTCAGTTCGTGCTGGCATCTAGTGGCCGACATCCAAACTGGCGCGAGGCAGTAACTCAGACTGCCGGCGTCATGACTTTCCCTCCGCCCTCTGCCTCCCTCCTGCCACAGTTTTGGATTCCCCGGGAGCAAATGCGTACGTCTACATGGCTTCTGAGGCCACCATTCTCATTTTCCAGGCAGCACACAACTTACGGACGCATCTATAGAGGATGAAATTCCCTACGTGTTTCCATTTACGACAAGGTGGTTGGTTGGGTGAGTGAGGGAATGGAGCGGTAAAGACGACCACCATCGGACTAGCCTCTCTACACAGGCCAGCGGCACAGTAGGTCGGCAGTACATCGCTACACACACAACACATTTTAACTTGCTTTCTTAGACCATGTTTAGAATTTTTTTTATCTACTTCAGTGATATACAACGAAAAAGAAAATACCGACCTACTTACTCAATGCTGACAATGTAGGAAGAAAAATGTCACGGTAGGTAGGTAGGACATCGGGGTCAGGCCATTATTCAAATATAGGGGTGAGAGATGAGGCGGCCTAGCGTCCCATTTTCGGGCCTAAAATCAATAACAACGTCTTAGAGGCAGAGACGCTTAGAAGGAGATGGCGCTGGTTGCTTCATTGTGAGTTGTTACTAGACGAAACCACAGCTAAATATTTCATAGACGAATCGGTTTTAACTTAATATTGGGAGGTACACGGGGATATGATTATGGTATTTACATAACTATTCACTGATTGACAATAATGATAAGGACTGTTCTGTGTGAATGAAAAGCTTCTATAGTATTTACCTATATTTAATAATAATTGCGTTTTTACATTACTATGACTTTGTTTCATCCAAGATATGAAATTTATGGAGTTTATATTCCTGAATTAAGGCATGTGGATTAACAATATTATAATTAATACTACATATATATTCAGTGATATATCATTTTCCGTAGTATAAATTCCTTATTATTGGAACCTATCATTATCAATTTATCAACATTTTTCTCCCACCAGATAACAATGGAGAATGAAAGACGTACAAGCCAAGCAGTGATCACGAAAGGAGAAAATGTACCCCACTCGTCTCCAACAATGCTACAGCCAGGGGAAGACTGCAGCTGCATGTAATACTCAAGATAACAAAGTAATTTCATGAGTGGCCTGGTGCTACGCTTCCCCGGATGTAAGATATCATCAGCGACGGAGTGGAGGAGCGGCGAGGAGTCTGGATGCCACCAACCAACAAACCACTCCCTATTCTGCTTTTCTGTGTATGTTTGTGTTGCCTTCACCCTATACTGTATATATGTCTAGATCCCCTTGTGCCTTCCATCTACTCTAGGTATCGCTCTGACCATCCCCTTACCACAATCAGGCATCTCTTCTTCTACTACAGTATATCACTTGTATTTGTTAGAACACTTAGCTCATCATTATCTTATCATCATCCAGCATCATTTACAGTAATATCTCTAATAATCACCACCAAATTATATGGACCAACAACAACACACACACACACACACCAACTAGAGTATTGATAGCGGTCCACCCTTATCTAAAACCGGTTGTCAAATATGCAGGGCGGAGGAGGAGGAGGAGGAGGAGGAGGAGGAGGAGGAGGAGGAGGAGGAGGAGGAGGAAGAGGAGGAGGAGGAGGAGGAGGAGGAAGAGGAGATGTGGTAAGAGTAACGGCCCACCTCACACCAGTGTAACATTGTCCTCACCACGCAGGTACAGTACAGACAGGGAACGTCACAACTACAACACACACAACGGACGAAGAGATCATACTAGACCCAGTGAACGTCGTGAGAAATAGAACAAAGATGTATGCCATAATATTATCTTTTCGTCATACTGCAGGTGCCATAACTAAAGCCACTTAGACGCCTACTGCTAAAACTATAATATCTAAGGGACCATGAAATGTAGTAAGAAAATATTGGAGGTAAATGAGTCCTAATATTACCACAATATATTACGTATATGGAAGGAGCTTGTTTCGTGGTATGGTCATGAGGAATCATAAGCCTCCAATTTTCATACACAATCACAGAGTCATTAATACTTTTCTCCCCAATTCAATTTATAAGAGAAGGGATTATACAAATGTGAAGTTTTTATATCGTTCGGATACCGTATACTGTATTATGTACTTGTGTTAGGTGAAAATCATATATTCGATTCACAATATATCAGAGAGTTATTAAAAGCCAACAAGAATATAATGTTACAAAACCATTTCATGAAACAATCTTTACATTTAGAGCATTATCATTCTTAGAGAACATTGCACATATACTGCATGTGTCATCCTTGTAACACTTTGTAAACAGACGGTGTTCAGAGCTTTGTTACGTTAATAAAGCATGCTATTCCGATTTAAATAATGCACACCGAGTAGGAAAAGATAGGAAGGAGATAATGAAGCTAATGATGATGACAGTAAGACTATAGAACTAAGGCAGACCAGATGATATAAGAAAAACAACCACAGCACCTCCTCTAACCACACCATCTTTGGAACGGAAGTGAACAATCAGCAAAATTATCTTCACCTCAGGGTCGGATGTATTTCGAACTGCAACTCTACCTTAGACCCAACATAATTATAAACATTGCTTACAAGTGTTCGTCCATTAGGGTTATAAAATCTGAATACCATTTGGGGTAACTAGAATATTTTATTTATATATTTATTTATTTATTCAGTTCTTACTCGATTTACCAACAAGTGCAGCTCCGTGTATTATTTTCGTCTCAATATTTGTTTCAATTGTACAAAATAAATACGTGTTGCTTTCCTCTCACACTAACTATTTGCTATGAGGAATGTTGTCCAGAGGCGAATCATCACAGACAATAGAGGAAGCACTTGTATTGTCACTAATAAACACGTGGCAGCTGGACAAACGATCCCATCTTGTTTTACGACTGTCAGAATGGACTTACATCACAGTGTTGGTGGTATTGTGTATTTGGAGCGTGACGGAAAGAAACAAAGGAGAAAAAAAAAAGAGCTGTAAAGGAGGAAAAGAAACAAAGAGCTGCAACGGAGAAAAAAAAAAAGCAGTGACAGATGTTATAAGGGTGTCTGTCTACCAGCTTGGCTTGAGCTGTGAGTTACAAATTACATGAAGATGAATAAATAAGAAAAGCGATTTAAAAAGAAAGTAGTCAGTTATATTTATGAATGTTGATGTAGTTCTTAACTCTCTATATAATAGGAAGTGGAAAGATATAGTACACATATTCACACCGACTCCCTATAACTATACTGGACACAACATAGCAGTTACACCTATATAGATAGTTATAGAGTAGACAATATATACAGTGGGTGGGTCACTCGGTCATAAATATTAATATTATTATTATAAACCTTCTATCTATCTCTTTCTTTCTTGCCTATCCTATCTTCATCTCATTCGAACTGATTTAACCCCATATCTTCCCGACGATCTATTTCCTCAGTAATTATCGTGTACAGTTCACCATTCCTTCCAAGGCTTTTTCTAACACAATGATTCTGACAGAAATGAGGGAAACCGAGAAAAAAAAATTCAGTCCATTTCCCAACTTTATGAAGGCTGGATTGTGTACGTGTAAATCACCTTAGAGGAAAATATAAATATATAATAACGTGTTCGAGGTTATCCTTCTGCACAACTTGAATGAGATACTCCTCTAGCTGAGTTTTGTTCCCTCTTCTCCTATCAATGAATTTTATATATATATATATATATATATATATATATATATATATATATATATATATATATATATATATATATATACTATTGGACAACAGACATGAACATGAATTTATTTGTGGGGAATCTCAAAAGATTGAGAAACATTTTATAGTACCGAGGTGTGGACAAGCATGCAACATTACTATCAGCTGGTTTGTTGTAAGGCTTGAAAAGAAATTAAACTAAGATGCTGTTTGTCTCTGCTTTCATATGCTATTTATAATAACGTTTGAACATGTACTAAAATATTCTCTATGAAAACTCAGTCCCTTCACATTATTTAGTGGAGAAAACCCCTCGAATAATTGATCTCAGGGCACATACAAGGAAACAGAGAGAGAGAGAGAGAGAGAGAGAGAGAGAGAGAGAGAGAGAGAGAGAGAGAGAGAGAGAGAGAGAGAGAGACTTCCTAGAGACACATAGCGTCCTTCATCCTTCTTCTGATTATTTTTGTTATTTTTCATCCCGTGAGCGAGATTGCCGCCTCCTCACTGATTGAGATCGACGGAGATATATCGCTCGGGAAATTATCTCTGCCAGGCGCTCCACTGAAAATTGAGCAACACATTTTCCGAGTTTCCTGAGAGAGTGAAGACGAGAGAGAGAGAGGAGAAGAGGAGATACAAAGAGAGAGTGAAAGAAAGTGAGAAAGAGCTAGGGGGAGGCGAGAGAGTGAATGTGAGAGAGGAGGCAAGTCCGAGAAAGAGAGTGAAAGTGAGAGAGGAGGTGAGACAGAGTAAAATAAAATGAAAGTGAGAAGGGAGAATAGAGAAAACGAAATTGAAAAAGGAGGCAAGAAGATAGTGAGAGTGAAAGAGGAGGCGAGAAAGAGTGAATGTGGAGGCGAGAGAGAGTGAAAGTGAAAGAGGAGGCGATAAAGAAAGAGTGAAAGTGAGAGAGACAGTGAGGTACTACAGGGGAGGAGGGGTGAGGTGTAAGTGAGGATAAATAAAGGAGAACAGAGAAAACATGAACAAAAGGGAGATGTGTATTGGAGGAGAGAGATAGAGAAAGGAAGAAGGCAAAAGTTCGTGTGTGAGAGAAAGATTAAAAGAGAGAGAGAGAGAGAAAGAAAAGAGGAAGGGGTGTGTGTGAACAAGGAAGGAGGAAGGTCCGTCTGCCTGTGTGTGTGTGTGTGTGTGCAAAGACGGTCTGTGTGCCTGTGTTTGTGTACGAAGAAGGTATGTATGTGTGAGTGTACAAGGAAGGTCTGTGTGTGTGTGTACAAGGAAGGTATGTGTATGTGTGTGTGTACAAGGAAGGTGTGTGTGTGTGTGTGTGTGTGTGTGTGTGTGTGTGTGTGTGTGTGTGTGTGTGTGTGTGTGTGTACAAGGAAGGAGGAAGGGAATGGGGGAAATAAAAGTTGGATTGGCCCTGTCTCTATGTATCGTCCGTGAGGGATATTTACAGGTCGGAATTTTACTGATATCAAGGGGCGGAGAAATATTCCCCCCTTAACTCCTACCCCCCCTCTCTCTCTTTCTCCCTCCCTCTCTATCTTTCTCACTCTTTCTCTTTCTCTCTCATAGCAAGTAAAGTGAGAATAACATAATGAGAGAGAATGATGATGAAGATGATGATGATTTCAGATAGAGATTAGGCTTTTTTTTTTAAGGGGGATAAGATAGGGAAAAAGAGAAACATAATTTGTGTAATAAACACCGAAAGGGTACATAAATACAAGGAAAGTGTAAATAAAGGTGGCCAAGAAAAGGAGTGGGATGCCAGGAAGGTGAAGGAGATGGAGGGAAGGGGGATATGGGCACTATCTATTAAAATTAAGAGTGAGACAGGTAGATGTAGAAATAGAAAGATAGATAGATAGGTATATATATATATATAAACAGATAGATAGACAGATAGACAGATAGATTGAAGATATATAGAAAGATAGATTAGTAGACAAACAGAAAAACAGACAGATAAATAGATAGAAAGATATATAGAAAGATAGATTGATAGAGACAGATTGGTAGACATATAGATTGGTAGATAGATAGATATGTAGATGAAGAGACAGAAAGACTGACAGATAGAGAGATAGTTATATGAATAGAGAAAGAAATAGCGATATGAGGATAATATATGAGGATTGAAAAAAGAAAGAGTATAAGAAGATGAATAATATGTTGGAATAAGAAGAGTAGCTTGGTAAGAAAGAATATAGGAGGTGTAAGAACTGTCAACAAGAAAGAGAAAACATAAGGGTAGAAAATATAAAAAAAGGAAGGGGAGGGAGAAGAGAGTCAGGTAGAGAGGAAGAGTCTCAGAATGGAGGTAGGGGTGTAGGAGTTAGTGAAGAAGGGGGTGTGGGAGAGGGTGAATGAGTTAGTAAAGGGGGGGGGGTGAAAGGAGGGAGAGAGAGGGGTGAAGGAGAGAGAGGGGTGAAGGAGGGAGAGAGAGGGGTGAAGGAGAGAGAGGGGTGAAGGAGGGAGAGGGGTGAAGGAGGGAGAGGGGTGAAGGAGGGAGAGAGGTGAAGGAGGAAGAGGAGAGTGAAGGAGGGGTATAGGGAGCCAGGGACTGAAAAAGTGCTACGAAACGAGGAGACTCTTAGGAAGGGGCAAAGTGCCAGAGTCGAGAGTGCCAGGAGGGGGAAGAGAAAGCCTTGGAGGGTGAGGATCAAACCTTGGAGGGGCAGGAGCAAGTTTTGGAGGGAGAAGAAAGCCTTGGAGAGGCAGGAATAAGCCTTGGAGGGGCAGGAGAAAGCCTTGGAGGAGGAGAAGAAAGCCTTGTAGGGGAGAGAACCGACGTGGAGAGACAACCCAAATACCCCTGCGTGACCCAACAACAGCTGAGGTAACTGTGTGGAAATTGCGTGTGAACCTGACCTTAAAAAGACATCACAGACGACAGCAGCACCAGAGGGGTCAGCTTAGGTCATGCGAGGTGATGGAAGGGGTGCCAACACACGTCTCAGGCTACCTCATTTTTTCCCCTTACATCCACCTCTTACCAGGAGTACCTTTATGCTTATATAACATACCTTTCTATATTATATATTTCTGACTATATATCTGTAGCCATTGGTGTTTAATCAGTCGGTCATATTATAGTCAATTAACCTACCTAGCTCTCTCTCTCTCTCTCTCTCTCTCTCTCTCTCTCTCTCTCTCTCTCTCTAATGGCCATTCATCTTCATGATATTAATATTCTACTCGTATTTTTCTCATTTCATCGCCTGTCAGCTGATTCTGTCTATACAATTGATTACTCGTTGTTGTAATGTGAAGAAACTCACAATTCACTCTATTATCGGTCACTTCTTTCTATCTCCATGTATCTATTATTCATGTCTTGTTTCTGCCTCTCATCGGTCTCCTTATCACCACAATACATCACTTGCTATATTGATTTGCCACCTGGCTTTGGTTGTACTATTAACGATTTAACTATCCATCACAATCAATTACATGCCCACGCCGTCGCTTTAAATCACACATTGTCACCGGTATAGGCAGGCTAGTCACATCCCACACACACACAGACACCCATTTACATATAAACATGAAGGCACATTTACCACCGTGCATATACCCCTTCTCTCCCTTCTGTGTCCATCTCATGTCCAATAACTCTCCCTTCTGCCTCCATCTATCTACATTGTCTCTTTTTCATCTATGCACATTCACGCGCAGACCCTGACAAGCACATCTTTTAAAATAAATTGAGAGATTAAAGTGTTCCTTATAAATCCCAGGAGACGGATGGCCAGGGAGGAGCGCTCCATCAGGGACGAGATAAACACGAGCAGCTCTTGTCGTCCCTCCCTCCCTCCCTCCCTCTCCCTCTCCCTTACCTTTGTCCTCGCATTCACCCTCACCCTTGTACGTACATGCAGTTACTCGCCTTCCTACTCGTTCTTACACACTCAACTCTTCCTCACACCACACACGCCCTTGCCCAGTTATACTCCCCTTCGCACTCGTTTTTACTCTTACTCTCACACACACACCTTTGTATCGACACTCCCTTACACACTCGTACTTACACTCACCCTGGCCCTTGTACAGTTATTCCCCTTAGCACTTGTCTGTACAAACTCGAACAAAAGTGAATAAATAATAAGTGACTCTCATAAAACTCTACGTAAATGGGACCCCAGACCATAATGACATAAGACTCTACGTAAATGTGAATTCTATGTAACCTCAGACAATAATGACATAAAACTCTAAGCTCATGTGGCCCCAGACCATAATGACAAAACTCTACGTAAATGTGGCCCCGACCATAATGACATATAACTCTACGCAAATCACACACCAACATTCAACTAACAATGATGACTATAAGTGTATACAATATATTATTTTATTTATTTTAGTCTTCTTGTTTTGCTTTACATCTCCTCGTGTTTCCTCTGACCCAGTGACGACGGGAAGTAATCTCCATTTCCTCCAGCTTGAGTCTTTCTTATCCAGGGAGCCATCGGATACGGGCACAAAGAATACATTACAGGGGAGGTCGTTTGTCTAAAGTACCAAGAAAGGGAAGAGATATTTGGGACGAATGAACGGACGGGAGGAAGGAGAAGAAAAGGAAGGAGGCAAAATGTGGAATACTTTGGAAAAAAAAAAGAAATGTAGGGACTAAAAAATAAAATGGAAGAAAATCGGAAAATTTTGGGAAAGAAGGAATTAAGGAGAAAAAGAAGGAATAAAAACAAAACACAAATGTATGGAAGAGAGAGACAAGAATGAAGAGAGGGAGAGACGAGAGGGGAGTTTAGAGGGAGGAGTGGAGAGAGGGGAGTGAAGAGAGGAGTAGAGAGAAGGGGTCCCGAGCGAGTATAAATAATTGCAACACTAAGAGGGTGAAAGAGGGAGAGGGATAAATTGAGATAAGGAGTGTGTGTGTGTGTGTGTGTGTGTGTGTGTGTGTGTGTGTGTGTGTGTGTGTGTGTGTGTGTGTGTGTGTGTGTGTGTGTGTGTGTGTGTGTGTGTGTGTGTGTCTGTGTGTGTGTGTGTGACGATGAACATGTGCATGGTAATAATAATAATAATTCTACGCTCAGTAATAACACCAATTTTCCTTATATAAAAAACTCATCACTTGAATATTAACCTTTGACAGAATATAATATTTCATAAACCGGTATACAAAGCATGGTACTTCATCTCTCTCTCTCTCTCTCTCTCTCTCTCTCTCTCTCTCTCTCTCTCTCTCTCTCTCTCTCTCACACACACACACAATATTTTACATGTATCTATTTGTATCTCTATCAAACTATCTTGGGGGGGGGAAATAATAGGGACAAAAATATTTTTGAGAAAGGTAGGTAGGGACATATTAGGGACCAAACTTAGGGCTATCTTCAAGATGCCACTATACCCTCCTGCCTTCCTGCCTGTCTGTCTGTCTGCCTTCCTGCCTGTCTGTCTGTCTGTCTGCCTGCCTGCCTGCCTGCCTGCCTGCCTGCCTGCCTGCCTACCTGCCTGCTTCCCTCCCTGCCTGCATGCTTCCCTCTCTCCCTGCCTGCCTGTCTGCCTGCCTAGTGACTGTCTGCCTGCCTGTCTGCCTGTGATCGTGTTATCTGACCACCCCACCGGCCCGACACGTGAGATAGGTCGTGGTTGCACGATTCACCTCAGACGTCACGATTCACCCGTCGTCTTAAGAGTTCCCGCCCACGTCGTAAATCCTTCTCCTGCAAATACCACCTCCTTAATGACTTCCTCCTCCTCCTCCTCCTCCAACCCTCTTTCTCTTTTAACACTCCTCTTCTCCTATACCCCCCTCCAACCCCCTCCTCCTCTTTCACCTCCTACTCAAACCCTCCTCTTTTCCTACCCTCTCCAGCCCCTTTCCCCTCTTTCTCACCCCTCCTCCTCCACCTCCTCCTCTTCCTGTATACCAGCTGAGAGGTGATTGTCGACCTGAGGTGAATTTATATACTGTGTTGTTACTGCCTCTTGTTCTCATTAGATATTTAATAACTGTCTTCTCCTTCAGGGTTAAGGGGGTAGTACACTGCTGGTAAATATGGAGCAACTGACTGATTCCTCCAAACTATTCTAAGCAACAGGACACCATTATATTTGTCCATCTTGTTCTGTTTCCTGACATACTTTGGAGGAATCAAGGCACTCCTATGTAACAAAAGTATACCATCCCCTTAAAAATACATCTCCTCTTTCAAGCCCTGATGTGAGTGTAAACAGAAGATGTATAATGGAGTTAATGTGATTTTTTTTTTTTTTTTTTTATATATAATAATTTTATTTCTCAAGAGTAAAAATGATGTGTACGACTTGAGTGCAGTTACAGTAAAAATTATCTTTAGCAATTCTCTACCCATACCTCAAGCCGTCTCTTCCATGCAGTTGGCAAGCAATAATCAATTACTGGGTATAATCTATGTAGCGTGTGGGAGTACTGACAGGATAATTATACTTCGATTACACCCATGAATCATCTGGCAATAGACTGGTTTCCTTATATACCTGACAACTGCTACTGCCCTATTGCTGTCAGAGAGAGAGAGAGAGAGAGAGAGAGAGAGAGAGAGAGAGAGAGAGAGAGAGAGAGAGAGAGAGAGAGAGAGAGAGAGAGAGAGAGAGAGAGAGAGAGATAATGTTGGCTACTGTTATTGGTTTTATGGTGTAAGGAAACGAACTTCATTTGCACACACACACACACACACACACACACACACACACACACACACACACACACACACACACAGACACACACACACAGACACACACACAGACACACACACACCACACACACACAACACACACACAACACACACACAGACACACACTCGCAGATCACCCCTGTATGGCGTGTGGTCTTTGTCGCATAAACCCTGGCAAAAGGTGTCAAAAATCGGTCCCTGGGTGAGACCTGCATGACTGAACTCACTATATCACCCTGAACCACACGTCTACACACCTGTTGTATACCCACCCATCCACCCATCCACCCACCCACCCATCCACCCACCCAGCCTGACATATCCAACCACACGATTACAATGCTTAACACAACTAACATAATGGAACATGAATATAGAAGCGGTGTTGATCAGAAGTAAACATGAATACACCTAAAATAATGGAACAGGAATATATAAGTGTTGTTGTTGTTGTTGTTGTTGATTAGAAGTAAATTTGATGTGGCCTTTCACAACACTAATGGAACAGGAATATATAAGTGTTGTTGTTGATCAGAAGTAAACATGATGTGGCCTTTCACAACACTATATGTCTTTTTGTTTATATTGGGTATATACGTAGTCTCCAATTCGTCCACAACTAACAAACGACCGCCATCAAAATAATCGAATCAGGTCCTGTGGTTTGGGTGCATGTTCGCTGGTCATTCCTCATAGCACAACCATACGTCCATCTCTCCCCTGTCAGTAAGTCTTCCTTGCCTCTAATCTTCTCCTCTCACTCCATCTTTGACTGTGTAGGTAGTCGGGTATAGGCTACCTTTCTCATCCCCTCTTTCTTTTTCCTCGTTCCCCTACATATCACTCTCTGGCTGTCTCTCCGTTTTCCATCACTTGTCGACTTTATTTCTCCTCCTCCTCCCTCTCCATTCCTCCTTCCATACAACAAGCAACCCCCTCTCCCTCCCTCACCCAAACAACCCCTTACTTTCCTTCCCTATTCCATCCCTTCTCTGCTCCCATACTCTCCCTCCCTCATTCCCCACCACTCCTACCCTCTTCCTCATCCCTCTCCCATCACACCCTGAAGCTCTAAATTACAGGGAAAAAACGGCTATGTCGCTGTTCTTTTGCGACAGTGTATAACAGAGAGCGTGAGTGAATGTGTACTGCCGGCAGAGTTATGAGGCCACCTGGGGTATTATACATTTAAAAAGCTCTGTCTATAAATCAGGTACACGCCCTTCCTATCTCGTCCCTCTCCTTCACCTCCCCTTCCCTTCCCTCCCCTCCTTTACTCACTCACTCATTCACTCACTCATTCCTTTCCTTTTTTTCCTTCCCTCCCTCCCTCTCTCTCCCCCTTACAGTCAACCCTTCTTTCTTTTCCAGGACTTGTGAGCTGGACAATAAACAAATACCTTATGGTTTTCAGAATATAATTGATAATTATAAACATGATAATATAATGTGAGCTTTAAACATGAAATATCCAACTAATCTAGGAAACATATGGACTAACAGAATTTCTCCCGATAAATAACTTCATGAATAAGATACGAACAGAAATCATTGTTGGTTGGCCATACTGACTGACTCGACACAACACAAAGTATATACCGGTAGTATTCAAGTACCTGCAAATATTTCCCCTTGTAAGGTATGTACAGTTGGCGTCAAAAGTGGCGTCACCTCACTCACCACGCCTTCAAAGATAACAAAATATTAATAATCGTATAAACACAATTACCATACAGAAATACGATATCTAGGGGGTAAATAAATATTCTTCCCTGTTTTTATTTTTGTTTTCAGTTTACGAGCCCATGCAGCTTATATTTCCATACTTACTTCATGACTTGACAGATGTAGTGACAGGACATTTGCCACCGACTGTACTGTATACACCTTAATCCACTCCAGGCGTAAATTGTGTACTCTATGGTCCCTCATCCACATTTCAACACCCAAACTTATACCTTTCGTTGTGGTTGTGAGGTCTGGCATGCATACAAGACTAAACTCACCATAAACACATACACACACACACACCGACACGCACACACATACGTATAGACACACACACGCACGCACGCACACACACTCATAGCTGATGACTTCATTCTTTTCGTCTTTTCTAGTGCATGTAGAATCAGAAAAATGTAGGTCACTATGATTAGGTGACCATCAATGAAATCCCCTCATGTACTGAAAGGATAGAAGTACCGTCTCTCACGAATTATTGTACATCTGAGGGAGTTAATATCTGCGTGTAGTACTGGAACTATACGTAAATTAAGAAGCCTATATATTAACTAATTTATCATCACCGTCGTAAGATTTCAACAACATCATAGTCTATACGATGGGGAGGCGCGGGTTGGTTGGTGTTAAGCTACTTTTGTCCACAACTGTACAACAACCACGTAGCATACCTGCCGCCTGCACCGTAGTACATCGACGTTTGTACACTTGTCCGAGATTACTGTTGAGTGCACAGAGGTTATCAATATTTCACACGACCCCCTCTTTCTTCCCTCTGCCCCTTTATGTGTACACGACTCCACTCACTCCAGCCGATATACCTTCACAAAACTGTAGAGGCTGATCGATACACACACACACACACACACACACACACACACACACACCTCAAGCAAACAGTCAGGCGCGTTCAAAACCATTATCACTTTATATATTTACCACACACACACATACACACACACACACACACAAACTAAAGAAGAAAATAAGGAAATGTGAATGGGAATGAGGGAGGAGAAAAGATTGAGTACATGAGAAGAGTGAGGAAGAATGAGAGTCAGTTTGAGGGTGTAACTACTGAAGTATTGTATATTGTGTAAAGCATAAAAGTCCAACACACAAACCATCTGTATAGTGTGGCTTTCAGTAAGAGGACGTCATTCACAGAGAGACGTGTAAACAGTCATCAGTCATACTCATTATCACTTTATAACTCTACTTCACACACACACACCTCAAGCAAACAGTCAGGCGCGTTCAAAATCACTACCACTTTATAACTTTACCACACACACACAAACACACACACACTCTGGAGCGTTCAGAATCGACCGCTAATGGAGAATGGTTGTGGTGGTGGTGGTGAGGGATAGATGTAGAGGGATGGATAGAGTACAGACTGGATCGGCATTAGTTCTTGTCCATAATAAATACAGTACTTTACCCTCATCCCTCCCTACTATGTCACTACCTTTCCTTCCCCTGTCTCCTTATATTTTATACACTAGAGCAGAATATTCCATAGTAATGTAACAAGTAGGTAAAAAAGAATTAAGAGATATGATGTAGTGTGATGTGATAAGATGATGTGGTGTTATATGAAGTTATGTGGTATGATATGATGTGCTTTGGAATGATGTGATGTAATAGTGTAAGATGTTATGTGATGTTGAAGGATATGTGATGTGATGTGTAATGTAATAGTGTATGATGTGATGTGATGTTGAAAAATATGCGATGTATGTGATGTGTGATGTAATGGTCTGTTATGATGTTGAAGGATATGTGATGTGATGTGATGTTGAAGGATATGTGATGTGATGTGTAACGTAATAGTACATGATGTGGTATAATATGATGTGATTTGATATAAAAAACACGGTCCCCTCGTCTGGATCAATATCTCGCTTTTGTGGAATCAGACTGTGTGTTTACGTGCAACAAATCAATCACAGAGTTGGAACGATTTGCAAATGGCACCGGTCATGGCATAAATCACCTAAAATATTCAACATGTGATTGTTAACAGATACAAATAGAATTTTAGATGGGCCGCCTTGGACAACACGTATACGAATTGGTGTATAATTTCCAGATTATTTACCGCTGCGAGTCTGCGGAGAAAGGGGTATACATGGGAGTGAGAGTGAGAGGATGTATGTATGTATGTTTGGTTATCCACACGTACACTCGCAATCCAAAATATGTATCCAGGCTTGCTTTGAATAGCCTGACTAGAGTATGAAGCGAACTCAAGCAATTATGAAACAGGATAAGCGTTGTCATTGGTTCACTAGTATGTCACATGATTCGAAACTTCAACAAGACCTGGATACAAATTTTGGATTGCGAGTGTACAAGGGGCGTTTCTGTTGCCAATATCCTGAGTCTGAAAATGTCTGGAAGAAGTACACACAATTGTAGTACGTATGAATGATGAATATTTTACAATGGTCCGATTTGTTTGTCAAGGTGAACATGGATTGATGGCAAAGCACACACACACACACACACAGGTTTAGCGAACGGTAATAGAAACACATTGTAATCATGGTCAATGACCCTATAAAACACGTATTTACAGATTTCACGACACGATTTTTTTTTCCTTACACACACACAGATACAGACGATTCAAACATCACTAAATAAAGAGTTGAGTGAGGCCCGCATATCATAAAGGCCTGAAAGTAGGGCAGAGGCGAGGCGAGGCGGGCCGGGCAGGTAGACTCGTGGTTTATGAGCCCCGAGTGTGACCAGCCCAGTTTTATGAGCAGTTATAAAGTCTAGGGGGGAAACCCGCTCGAAAAACCGCAGGGAAAGGGTAGTGCTGTTGTAGGTCTGTGGTCTGTCTCTCTTTTTATTTCCCTTTTCCCTACCCTTTTATTTTTTTAGTTTATTTTAGTTTTTTTTTTTCATATTCCTACGGTCACTACTCCGAGTCCATTTCGTGTGATATGACCCGTGGGGGAAAGCTTGTTCTGGGGACGGACTAGAGTGGTTAAGTTTCGTTCAGGGCATAAAGTATCTGTGTGTGTGTGTGTGTGTGTTTTGGTCCAGTTGGTCACCAGCTATTTGGGGTAAAATTGATCCCGTCATACCCCGTCCCTCACCAGACGAACATTGTCCAAATTCTTCATAGCTCTTTCCAAAATGCACGAGACAAGAATGGGACTGAAAGCAGGTTTGAATTAAAGGAGACTGCATGTGAGTGATGATATACGATACTGACTATTGTTATGCACTCAGAACTCGAGAACATACACACATAAACACACACACACATACATACACACACACACACACACACTTTGGGTAGAGGGTTGTGGAGGAAAGGGTATATAGAGAAGAGACATGGGAAGGGTAAGGGAGGGAAGGGTATGTGAAGGAAGGAAGGAAGGGTATATGGGAGGGTAGGGTCTAGTAAAGGATGGGTATATGGAAGGGAAGGGTATGAGAAGGATGGGAGGGAAGGGTATAGGAAGGAAGGAAGGAAGGGTATATGTAAGGAAGGAGGGAAGGAGAGAAGGGTATAGGAAAGGAAGGAAGGAAGGAAGGAGAGAAGGGTATAGGAAAGGAAGGGTAAAGGAAAGGAAGGGTATTGGAAAAGAAGGAAGAAAGGAAGGAAGGGTATATGGGAAGGTAGGGTGTAGTAAAAGAAGGGTATATGAGAGGGAAGGGTATATGGAAGGGAAGGGTATGGGAAGTAAGGACTAGGGCAATGAAGAATCCAGGGAAGGTAGGGGATGTAGGGGGGGGGTTGGGGGGGGGAGCACCACTTTTAACCCAGATCTACTTTTGATACCAGATGAAACGGACACTAAAAAAAAAAAAAAAAAAAAAAAGCGAGAGGAAGAGTTTGGGTGAAAAAAAAAACCAGTTGCCCAGGAGGGTCAGTCTATGTGAGAGAAGATCAGGAACAACATCGACTCGTCTCTACTGTGAGTTTTTTTGTTCTATTTTTTATATTTTCCCTTTTTTTTTTTTTTTTTTTTTTGCTTTTCTTTATTATTACCAAGAAATTTTAGACACTTGATTTTTTTTCTCTCTCTTAGGCAGGTGATAATTATTCATTATTAGGTTATAAATTACTCTGGTTACCGCGTTTATTATATATATGCTGGCTGGGTGTTATAGGTTATTAACTTTATAATACTGACCTTTAATAATAATATTACCATTTCTATACTTTTTTTTAAATTTAATTTATTTTCTTTTATAATTACTCTGACATACTTCCCCACCTCCCTTCTACCATTTCCATACTTTTTTTCTCAATTGGTTTACATTTATAATTACTCTGAAACACACCCCCTCTTCCCATTCCCAAATATTAGCATTCCTACTTTTTCCTCAATTGCTTTTCTTTTATAATTACTCTGACACTAACACCCCTCCCCATCTTTCTCCCTTCCCCACACCTACATTCATTTGTATTTACGTTCGTTCTAGCACGGTAATAATTATTCATCCATCATCAAATTTGGCTTCGGTGATAAAATATAGACTCGAACACTTTGCATACTATTATCATTATTATATATTTATTTTTTGTTTTTGTTTTTTTCTGGCTACACTTTTCGCCTGACGATATTTTTAGTCAATGTGCATGTATGTGAGCGAGGAATGTGACGCCTTATGAGTACTGCTGCCACGCCTCTCTTTCTTTATTGAGCGCTGCCGAGTCACGCGAGAAGTGAAGTTTGTGTGTGTGTGTGTGTGTGTGTGTGTGTGTATGTGTGTATGTGTGTGTGTGTGTGTGTGTGTGTGTGTGTGTGTGTGTGTGTGTGTGTGTGTGTGTATTTGTCTTTGTGTTTACGTGTTTCCTTGTCATTGTGTGTATGTGTGTATCTGTTTACGTGAACTTCTGTATGTGTGTGTGTGTGTGTGTGTGTGTATAATAATAATAATAATAAACGGTTTACGTGCGTTCCTGTATGTATCTGAGCTCGCGTGTGTGTGTGTGTGCGTGTATGTCATTCCGAGAACACCACATTCCTCATTTGGTATGTTTGCATTCGTGTTTTTTGCTCGGCTATTCACATTTAATAATATATGTACATTCCTAGTTCACCGTTCTGGTATAGGGGACATCAACACATACACCAGCTCCTCAAACGTGACTTGGATACCACTAGTCAATTTGTATATCCCTCTTACTCATTACACCATATACTAAGATATCATACTGCTACGTTTTATTGACTATTGCATTATATTTTATCAGTGGCATGCATGAATAACAACCGAATAAAAACTTAAGTGCATCTATTGAATAACAACTGATAATATTAAGTGCATCTATTTGTTATGTTGATTTTTAAAGTTTAGTTTAGTTTAGGTTAATGGTTCTTTTTTGTGTGGCTTTCTGCATGGATGCGTTCGTGACTAATTTTACGTTCAAGTTTAATGCAGGGAACGTGGCTACCGGGAAGATTAGGTGGTGGGGGGGTTAAGGGTGGGGGGAGAGGGGTGTTCACGCGAGCCCCAGGCCATGTACGGTTCATAAGGGCTACACACACACACACACACAGACACACACATCAAGAGCGACACACAGGTTCACACTCATGCTCTTACGCACACAAATACATCAACACAAACACACACACACGCTCATACACACACAAATGCATCAACACACACACACACACACACACACACACACATCAAGACTGAAACATTTGAAAATGTGTGTGTGTGTGTGTGTGTGATCGCATGTCAAACCTCACCGCAAATTCTTGTCCGCTAGATACTTCCTAATTTAATCCCTCAAACTTATTTCTTCTGTGCATGTATACCCTGTCTCCTCTTTTCCCTCCCTAACTATACCTGAACCTCTCACTCCAGAGTAGACCACAATACATGTACCCTTACCCAGATACCTTCCACTGCTCTGTAACACATGCACTCGCCAACAAAATCAAAAACAAAAGTCGTGTCGTTAAATTTGGTGGAAACATTATGGTAAAGAGCTGGCCATACTGAGCAAGGACGTTATTATGGTGGGTTTTTCATTATGTTTCACCTAACCTAACCTTTGCACCTCCTGACCTCCTTAGCTATGAACTTAAATACTCGAGCATGACTCAGGTTTATATATACATGTGCTCTGTCACATCGAAAATTATTGTACCATAAATTAATCATACTTCATCGAGATGGTATATAGTGGAACGTCTGTCTTGGGGATGCGTCACGAAAAAAAATATCACACACACACACACATACACACACGGGTCCTTGCAGTCTGTCTTACGAGTATATACCTTTTTTATTTGTGTGTGTGTGTGTGTGTGTGTGTGTGTTGGGGAAGGGAGGTGCATGGATGGGTGGGCAGCCGGTGTGGGACGAGAGGAAGGTTTGAGAACGAACACATTATTCACTAACGAGATCATCATTGTTGGAATACATAGAACTTTTGTGTCTTCAGATTAGTCAGGGGAACCAACGAGTCACTTTCTTTAATTGTTTTTGTATTTTCTTTATGATTTCCTTAGTTTTTTTTTTTTTTTTACGTAACATAATGTGAAACTGAAGACAAACTTAATCAATCCAAATCGAGTAAATAATAAACACGATAAGAAAAGAGAGATGAGAAGACTTATATATACTTGTGCCTCCAAACAAACTGAATCCTCCAAACTACATCACGAAACAAATCCCCTATCAGTAACATTGAGGTGATTTTGTCGCCTGGCATAGTTTGAAGGAATCAGTAAATAACCCACCAACCTCCCCCCTCCCCCATCAAAAAAAAAAAAAAAAAAAAAAAAAAAAAAAAAATAGATCCTCCCTTTAGTTAATATATACTTTCTGTGTTTTGGTTGACGGAGTGCCAGAGAAAAATTAATGGTCAACTCAACTCCCTCAATTATTATTATTATATTTTCCTACAAAATCATACAGGTGTTTTTTTATTTCAAAGATATTTACTACGATTGAACGAAAGTGTCGATGGATATTTGATTGTGGCTGTACACTCGCAATCCAAAATATGTATCCAGGCTTGCTTCGAATAGCCTGATCAAGTATTAAGCTAGTTCAAGCAAATATAAAACAGAATAAGCGTTGTAATTGGTTCACTAGTATGTCAAATGATTCGAAACTTCAACAAGACCTGGATATAAATTTTGGATTGCGAGTGTACTGTACATTATCCATATCCCAACACACATCCATAACAGTGGGTGATATTATGGTTCCCTTGTACTGTGTGTATAGTTTGGTTGGCTCAGTGCCGTCTGGGGGAATGATGGATGGATGGATGGATGTGTGTGTGTGTGTGTGTGTGTGTGTGTGTATTGGTCTTCGCACCATATAGTTAGAGATATGTAGTAAATATATAATGTGTATAGATGTGTATGGTAAGTAAGTGTCTCTGAGTCTCGGTTTCTCTTTCTCTGTTTTCGTTTTTTTGTCTGTTTGTAATAGCTATCTGTCTGTCACACACACACACTCACTTAGTCAGTCACTCTCTCTCTCTGTCACACACATATACATACTCAGTCAGTCAGTCACTTATTTTCACACATACACACACACACACACACACACACATTCAGTCAGTCATTCACACACACAATCTCTCTCTCTCTCTCTCACACACACACACACACTCTCTCACAATCTATCTATCTCTCACACACACACATACACACCCTCTTCCCCTTCCACCATTTCAGAGTCTCAAAATACCCGAGGCCAGGTATAGAGTAAAGGCCATCCATCACCTCTGACAGCAGGGGGGTAGGGGGTATAGGGGGTGAGGGGGGGGTAGGTATTCAGCGCCTGATTGGCAAGAAGGGAAGGGAAGGAGGGTATATGGGAAAGGGGCTGATGAGGGAAGGGGAAAAAATATCCTTAATTAATCGGATTCAATCTCTTCCAGTTCTTCTTCTTCCCCCTCTTTCTGTCAGTCTGTCAAAAGGGGCAAGGTTAGGGAGTGGTGAGGGACTGTGAGGGGGCGGTGAGGGGAGTGAGTGAGTGATTCCCTTTTCTGGACAGTGATTGGGGGACTGGAGAGAATATATAGAAGTCTTGATGAGAAAAAAGTACTGAAATGAAAGAACGAGAAGAGAGTGAGAGCCAGCCAGGTTGAGATGAAAGAGAGGACAGGATAGGGACAGGATAGATGAGGGATGGTAAAGTATGAGAGAGAAACAGGGTAGCAGGAAGGAGGAGGAAGAGGAAATGGAAGAGAAAGAGAGGATGAGGAAGAGGGTGATGAGTAATAGGATGAAGATGAGGAGAAAGAGGAGGAGGAAGGGGAAGAAGAGGAAGAGGAAGAGGATGAGGAGGAGGGGGAGGAGAGACCATGCACATGAATGCCTGCGTGAAGTAAAGACAGACAATGAATAGACACAAACCATTCAAGAATGCGGCGTTGGAAATCTACATTCAGATACGAAGGCGGGGCGGGCGTCGATTCGGGTCTTTAATTAACAAACACATAACTGGAAGCGGTGGTGAGGAATGCGACGGAGGAAGCAGGTGAAATACGAGGAAAGATTTGGACATAAAAGATTCCAGGATTTTTTTTTTTTTTTTTTTTTTTTAAGTCTGCATGGAACTGGTATATAACTTGGAGCACATATATAAGGCCACGAACACACCAAGCACATAAAGCCACGACGGACACACCAACCACACCTGTTCCAACCACACCTGCACCAAACATGTCTTGTTTTTGCAACGTGCTCGAAACATTGTATATTATAGTGGAATAGAAATTATGTTTGCCTACAATTTACACACGCAAATTTGTCTCAGATCTACACACGGACATGGCATGGTATGATAATATAGGCACACGGGGGTTGACCATTTACTATAAGGTAACCATGAATCTAGTTGAACGATTACAAACACAAACAAATTAGTATGGTGGTAAATAAATCATACCCTCGCAGAGATTAAATATAATACAGAGGGTATAATAGAATTTAATATGCATACAGTACTACACTATTCGAATATTATGCTCGGAATTGACCTAAAGTAATAAAGAGGTGATACACAAAATATGATGGTGAGTGAGGTAAGAGATATAAGCGTAGCGTGAGGAAGAGGAGGGAGGGGTGAAGGTAGCGTGAAAAGTGAGAGGGGAAAAAAAATTTGCGTGTGGTGTAGGAAAAGGAAGAGTATAGCTTGATCTTGTTTATTCTGTGTGTGTGTGTGTGTGTGTGTGTGTGTGTGTGTGTGTGTGTGTGTATGTGTGTGTGTGTGTGCATTTGTGTGTGTGTATGTATGTATTTGTGTGTGTGTATGTATGTATTTGTGTGTGTGGTTGTAGCGTACGACAGACAGACAGACAGACAGACAGACAGGCAGGAAAGGGGAGAGTGTATAGCGTGCAAAGGGGATGGATGAAGTAGAAGCAGTACCAGCCAGCAGTCGTCCCTCAGTCCCCCAAGTCAACCCCGGGACCTTCTGCCAAATTGCTTCTTTCACGGTGGATTTACGAGTAGGTGATTACGATTCTCCAGTGTGCGGGCGTCTGTCATCCCCACGCTTCCTGTCTATACTGCCTTCCAACCCCTCGTTCCCGTGTCACTTGTATATATATCCGTCTCATTCAAGTGTCATTTGTTTCAGTCTCATTCGTATCCGTCTTGAGTCCCCTGTCCGTCTGTCTGTCTGTCTGTCTGTCTGTCATCCCTGCCTTGTTTCCTGTCCACTGACCCCACCATCACTACCACTACCACCTGCACTGACAACCCATCTATCTATCCATCTCATTTTACTGTTATTTGTTTCATTCTCATTTTCCCCCTCATGATCACGTCTCGTTGCATCGTCATTCCTACCCGTCATAAGTCTCCTGTCTATTGCATCCTCTGTAATGCTACTCTCAAAATTATGATCCTGTCAAATTCAATACTGTTTCTTTATCCTGTCAACTATTCCCCTCATACTTATACTGTTTTCCTTCCATCTGGTCTCCCTGTCATGCACATACTACCGTCCCTTTTAATGAGTCATCCTACTGTCATAAATCTTGGCCCTAACCTGTTCACGTAATCTGATGCCTCCTGTCCAGATCTGCAATGATATCACTTATTATCTACCGTCCTCCTGTTCCCACCAGCCCATGTTTCTTGTTCGACTGTTCCTCACCTGCTTTCCTATTTATATTAATTCCATCGTATTTTCATTTCCTTCGTGCGTCCCTCTTCGTCCAGTTTGCCTCTCTTCTTGTCCATCTATCTATTCCTGACCTCTTATTATGTCTCCTTAATACAGTGTCCTTCTATAATTGTGATATCATTTTGATCTGATGGCCCCTTCAATCATGTGACGAGTCGGCCCACAAGAGATCACCCTATTTGGTAGAACTCAGGTGCTGCTGATTCCTCCAAACTATGTGTGTGTGTGTGTGTGTGTGTGTGTGTGTGTCTGCGTGTGTTTGTGTGTGTGTGTGTGTGTCTGGTCCCTCTCTGCCCCTCACGTGCACCAACCACGGCCAACATCAGCCTTCCATGCAACCACGGCTACTCGCCCGACGTGGCTGGCGTGGCCGGCGTGAGCTACTACCCTCAGTCACGAGACGTACTGGCCCATGCAAAAGTCTGGTCTCACCACCCGACAATCCAAATAATGATGAAAATAATGTCTCTGAACGTGTGTGTGTGTGTGTGTATGTATGTATGTATGTATGTATGTATGTATGTATGTATGTATGTACTCGCGTGCACTTTCTTTTATGAGTATACGTGCGTGAGTGCATGAATCACAAGACTTGCGGTATCTCCTCAAATATGTACAGTCAGACCATTAAACACGTGAGTTATATCTCAAGGTCAGAAGTTGACGACACTAACTTGTATCCCCTACTGTACCCTCACCGACCGACGACCCAGCTGGACCCCCTTCACTACAAACCCATGGTATGACTAAATCCACCTTGTAATGAGTAAACACAACTATCCTCTCCTTCTCTCTCTCTTCCACACACACACACACACACACACACACACACACACACACACACACACACACACACACACACACACACACACACACACACACACACACACACACACACACACACACAAACAACACACACACACACACAAACAACACACACACACAAACTCAAACAACTTCGTCAGAAATCAAACGTGGTACCTTGGG
Organism: Petrolisthes manimaculis; assembly: GCA_034508575.1. Taxonomy (NCBI): domain Eukaryota; kingdom Metazoa; phylum Arthropoda; class Malacostraca; order Decapoda; family Porcellanidae; genus Petrolisthes; species Petrolisthes manimaculis. The sequence continues at coordinate 24,912 of JAWZYT010002822.1, read as the reverse complement.
AGCAGGAACCCCATAAGTCGAGGCACTATATACATTCATTCCCACTGTGTATTCTTCATGACAAATATATCCCTTTATTTCCTTTATGAATAATGTGTAACGTGATACAAAAAAGCCTGCATGGTTACATTCATTCGCTTCTCAACACGCAAGCGGAACTGGAGCACTGCATCATCCATCACATCAATTCTCGACCCCCTTTTCCAATTGAGTTGATTATGAGATGGTAACATTATGATTCAGACCAATGCCAATCCTGTTATTCTCCCCTGTATAGTCCTAGCTGGTCCTTCGGGTATATATGGCAATTAATATGACCTTTTGTTTCGTGTTATGTCTACTATTGATCTCGGAGGCAGTATACGTAGCTTATGTCTGGTGTGTGTGTGTGTGTGGATGTTATTTTTGTCTCTCTGTCTGTCTGTCTGTCTTTTGGCTATTAATCTTTTTATCTGTATGTCTGTTTATTTGTGCGTTGTTGTTGTTCTTTTAATCTGGGTTCTGTTGATTGGTTTTACTGTCTGTCTGTGTGTCTGTCTCTCCATCTATGTATTTGTTTAACTTTAACCGGATGAGGCTGCTTGTTTTGTTGACGTCTTTCTCATCATTATCCTCGTCCTTCTGCTGTGGTCTTGTTGTGTCGGGGGTGGTGTTGGTGGTGGTAGTGGTATTGGTGATAGTAGTAGTAGTGATAGTGGCGTTATTCTATTTGTTTCTATGGTGGTGGTGTTGTTGGTGGTGGTGGTGGTGATAGGTATAGTGGCATTATTGTATTTGCTTGTATGGTGTTGTTGTTGTTGGTGATGGTGGTTGTGTTGAGTATGGTGGTGGTGGTGGTGGAGGTCTATAGTGATATTATTGTTAGTCAGACGTCATGGTGGAGGATGAATGTTTTGGTAATGGAAGTCCCTGGTGTTAAAAGTGGTAGTTACTCATCGTGTATTTTCACCAAATCACGTTCATTACAAGACTCAGTGTTCCGAAGACGAGCATACAGCGTTTTGGTATTCTAAATCCAGGAAAATGTTACACAGGTACAGTACACACTTTGCCACACACGCATTACTAAGAAGGGGAACCATGATAACTCTTCGCACCGAGATCAATTTTAGATAGCGAAAAATAACACGTAATGACGGCACGATTTTTTTTATGATACTATTTGCCGAAGCGTAAGTTGGCGAATCGGGAATTAGTGGAGGGAATTGTAGAAGAGTCTCCACTGATGGCTTGGTCCCTCTGACACAAGCTCTCTTAATGATATATATTTATCTCCACCACCAATACATCCTAGAAATCCTGGTCCATAAATCACTGGGGCAGTATTTTTCTTCACTAGTAAGACAGGAAGACAAATACTGGTGAGGCCAGGCGAAGACAACTGCCCACACGCTACCACTCATCATTTTCTTTAGCTCTTCAGCCACGCACGCTAAGGATCAATTTTCTTCATTTTCTTGTACAGCTTTGCTCCAAACCCTCGTGTATAAAAAAATTCAGCGAAACGTGTAATGCCTCGACGTAAAATTTTGCAGTGTTGCCGAAAAATATATCATGTATGTTCCTTGACAAAGATGGATTTCTCTTCTTTTCCGACAGCTAAACTACTTGATTTATGGACAAAGAAAGTCTCCAAATATTTAGAGAAATGAGAATTATGAACTTTATCGATGAATATATATTATATATTTCATTTATATGATTATTTATTGATCTATTCTTATCCAGGGAGTGTAAAAAAATCAAATATTCTATACACATTTTCCGTCGCGAAAGTCAAGGAAGTTATATATTTTTGATGCATTGGAGTCTCTCAATTCCTTCAGACCTTACCAAGAAACAGGACCAGATTAAGAAAAAAAAAAAAGTGAATTATCTGTTGCGTGTTATAGTTTGTAAGTATTAGTTGGTACAAATTTGCAAACATTTCAAATTACCATCTTAAATCTGCAAACATTATTTTTAGTTTAAGGAAAGGAAAGGAGAGACAGTTAACACGAAATAGGAAAGAAAAGAAAAGGAGGGACAATTAACACGAAATAAAAAGGAAAAGAGAAGAAGGGACAACTAACACGAAATAGGAAAGAAAAGAAAAGGAGGGACAACTAACACGAAATATAAAGGAAAAGAGAAGAAGGGACAACTAACAAGAAATATAAAGGACAAGAGAATGAGGGACAACTAGCATGAAATAGGAAGGAGATGGAAAGGAGAGAGAGCTTGCACGAGAAAGTAGAAGGATCGAAGAAATGGTCAACCAAACAGTAATAAAATATTGGTACAGTTGGTGAATAATGTATCTGAACACTGTTGGCGGCTTCTGGCAACATCCCCAAAAGTAAACACGTCAATGAGAGAAAGTCTTTATGAATTGAAGGATAACTTTTATTTCACTGTCTGTAGTTGGTCGACGTCACCCAATATCAGTTATCCTTATGTAGTAATGAATAAATGTTATCTATTCCTAAGTTACGTGTTTATCACTGACATTGTTACCAGAAGTCGTTAACGGTGTCCAGATACTTTGTTCCCCAACTGTACATGTCTAACGAAAGTCATCATAATGTTCACTGTAGAGGAGGAATAACATGCAGGCAGGCAGGCAACACAGAGAGAGAGAGACTGCATGAGATCAAGTCAAGGTCCCTCCCCTCCTCTACCTCACCGGTACCATATCTCACCGGGATCCAAGTCGGCCTGATAATTTAAAGTGAAATCAGGGGATGATGGAATATGTTCGAAGATTAAATATTTCTCCGTTATCTGTCGAATTTACGAGCTAATAATATTCGCCTGGCATAGGAGTACACAGGTATCCTTTATTCCCTCCTCCACCACGACATGTATACAGTCACGATCAAAACTCAAGCATCGGGTGAACGAAAGTATATAGGCTGGAAAGAAAGTAGGCTGAAAAGGAAGTAGGCTGGAAGGGAAGTAAGCTGAGAGGGAAACATGTTGGAAGGGAAGTAAGCTGAAAGGGAGAGAGTTAGGGAAAGAAGGAAGGAAGGAAGAGATAAGAGGGAGAGAGGGAAGGAAGGAAGGAAGAGATAAGGGGGAGAGTCAGGGAAAAAAGGAAGGAAGGAAGAAATAAAAGGGAGAGACGGAGGGAAAGAAGGAAGGAAGAGATAAGAAAGAGATGGAGAGAGGGAAGGAAGGAATAGAAAAGAGGGAGGGAGGTAAGGAAGGAAGTAATAAGAGGGAGAGAGGGAGAGAAGGAAGGAAGGAGGGTTGTGCGTGGGTGAGTGGGTCCGGTTGATCTATTACCCTCCGCTGTTACACGTTTGATTAAATTCCCAGGCTGGAACACATCACCCGGGGGCGTAAATTAGCGCCAGTTGTTTTAAATATGCAGATTAGCTCCGCGGCCCTGATGGAGATTAATTAATGTAAAATAGGTAAAAAAAAATATATATGCAAATTGCCCCACAAGTAAATCACCCTTAGTATTGGAAGAGGATGGCCGAAGTTAATGGTCGAGGTGGCAAGAGGTAAACAAACACGGGGGTGACATAATTTCTGGTTCCCCTTGTACTGACCCGTGTAAGGTATAAACAACAACAACAACAACAACAACAACAACAACAACTACTACTTCTACTAACAGAGGTGTGATGGATGTGTGTGTGTGTGTGTGTGTGGCAGAGGTGATGGTGGGTATATATTTAACATCTGTAATCCACTTGTAATTTTATTCTGCTTTCCCAGTTCTTACTTCGATGCCTCATGGGTGCATGGGAGATTTTAAGGGGGGAATCTTCTTTTGTTACATCGGAGTGCCTTGATTGCTCCAAAGTATGCTAGGAAACAGGACCAGATGAGCAAAAATAGTAGTGTTCTGTTGCTTGGAATAGTTTGGAGGATTCAGTTGCTCCAGAATTACCAACACAAAACTTCCCCCCTTAATCCATGCATGGCGGCTTCAGTGCATTTAAGATAGAAATAACATTGAAAAAAAAAATCTAAGCGAAAGTGGTATAATGCAATATCAGTTCAAGAGAAAATATACCTTGAGGAAAGTTTTTAATTATAATACAAAACACTAAAAGGGATGTCATGAAGGCCAATGCAATTATTCCCTTCAAAGTTGACAGAAGTAATCTCTTATTTTTTCGTTCTCAATGGGAGTGGGTTGATACAAGAGCCATGGTGCAATATAGCTTTGTAATGTAGAAATAATGTTAAGTTGGATCCCAAATCGTCTTCATAATTTGTGGGTGTGTGTGTGTGAGGGAGAGTGAAGGATTGTGTGAGTGTGTGAGACATGCACATAAAAGCGCGTGCGGAAGTGTGCAGGTGTGTGCACCAGTGCTACGGGTGTATTGCCATTCATGGAAATGTGTGTGTGCGCGTGTGTGTGTGCGTGTGTGTGTATGTGTGTGTGTGTGTGTGTGCGCTTGGTGAGTTTGCATGTATGCGTGCGTGAATGCATACATAGTTACGTACTCATGTGTTATCATCCATGGAATTGTCTGTGTGCGTGGGGAATTGCATGAGTGCGTGTGTGTGTGCGTGTGTGGGAGGGCGTGTCATTTCGTCCACGGCGTCACTTCCCCTGGCGAGGTAGACACGGCCGTGGTTTACGAGTGTTCTTGTCCCGGAGTTGCTCACACTAATCAGAGTTTTTTGGGTCCGAGTCCTGACATGGCATTACTCAAGACTAACACACACACACACACACACACACATAGACAGACAATCCCACGCCCTCACCAGAAAAAAAGTAACCCCACGCCCTTGCGAAAAAAGGAAGGAAAGAAAACAAAATAAAACACACACAATCCCACCCACACACACTAACAAAAAAAAAAAAAAAAAAAAAATCCGTGACCTCACCAAAAAAATGCCTTTCCACGCCTTGGTAAAGATATCCCACGCCCTCACAAAAAAAAAAAAAAAAAAAAAAAACGCCCTATAGTCTACTTAAAAAAAAAAATAGATATATGCTCTTTCCATAGATAAAAATCCCATGTCCTTCTTTTATTTGGGAACTTTAAAAAAATAAATTCCTATCCAACACACACACACACACACACCAGTCTAGCCATGCAACGGGGAAGTGGGTGGGGCATGGGTGGGTCGAGGCAGGCAGACAGGCAGCAGAGGAACCCAATGCTTATATTTCTCCGACCAAAGCTTATATTTCTCCGACCAAAGCTTATATTTCCCCCGACCAAAGCTTATTTTTCCCCGACCAAAGCTTTTTTTTTTTCGATCAAAGCTTATTTTCCCCCGACCAAAGCTTATTTTTCCCCGACCAAAGCTTATTTTTCCCCGACCAAAGCTTATTTTCCCCCGACCAAAGCTTATTTTCCCCCGACCAAAGCTTATTTTTCCCCAACCAAAGCTTATTTTCCCCCGACCAAAGCTTATTTTTCCCCGACCAAAACTGTTCCCTCTCAAAAATGGTGGCTCGGCTCAACGCTGTGTAATGAATGAAAATAAACGGGTGAGACGTGTGTTGTACCGCAGAGAGAGAGAGAGAGAGAGAGAGAGAGAGAGAGAGAGAGAGAGAGAGAGAGAGAGAGAGAGAGAGAGAGAGAGAGAGAGAGAGAGAGAGAGAGAGAGAGAGAGAGAGAGAGAGAGGGAGGGAGGGAGGGAGAGAGAGTGGAAGAAAGAGAGAGAGATGGAAAGTGGAAAAGAGAGAGAGAGAGAGAGAGAAAGAGAGATAGAGAGAGAAAGGGGTCTAACTCTACTATGCATCACTCACTTTAACCATATACTTCATGTGTGTGTAATCACGCCGACTAAAGACACATCAACCCAAGTAATGACTCACGCTTATTGCCGCTTGCTGCCCCGAGAGTTCTATAGGTCATGCAAGCAGGCCAGACTATATAATTATTTATGCATGCAGGCTTGGTCAACTCATGCACCCACGGAAACACACACACACACACACAAACTCATGCACCCACGGAAACACAAACACACACACACAAACTCATGCACCCACGGAAACACACACACACACACACACACAAACTCATGCACCCACGGAAACACAAACACATGCACAAACTCATGCATGCACCCACGGAAACACACACACACAAACTCATGCACCCACGGAAACACAAACACACACACACAAACTCATGCACCCATGGAAACACAAACACACACACAAACACATGCACCCACGGAAACACAAACTCATGCACCCACGGAAACACAAACTCATGCACCCATGGAAACACAAACACATGTACATACAAACTCAAAACAAATCCATTATAATAACTAGAAAATTTGTAAATGCATCTTATGTATTTGTAGAGTAAGTGTTATATTGTCATGCAGGCCAGACTATATCATTTATGCTTGCAGGCTCACTCACAAAAACACAAACACACAAACTCAAAACAAATCATAATCATAACTAAAAAAAAAAATCTTTATACTAGTAACTAAAAACTGGTAATTTGCTTCTTATGTAATAGTAGAGTAAGTATTATTAATGATGAATACATAACTAAATCCAAATAGTAATATATGACAAATAAATTAGAAATAAATAAATAACAATGAATAATTACTGATATGGGATTAGGTAAATGAAGAACAATAAAATATAGATAAATACAAAATAAAATAGAGAGGTGTTATTGAAGGCATGAGAAAAATAGAAAGTAAAACATAAAAGTTAAATGAAGGAACATATAAATGAAGAAGAATGAGTATATACATAGATATACAAACACACACACACACACAATAAAAGGAAAAATACAAGAAAATAATGGTAAACGGTGTATGGAAAAGAACCACTAAAACCAGAAACTAATATATAAAAAAAAATATATATATATATAAAAACTAGTATATAATCGACTGAAATATTGCATGCATGGTTGTGGTGTGGACATTATATATATTTTTTACCGATAAGTGCTTTTAGTACGATTCTTTACCGTGGAAGTACTGTATGTATGTTATGTGTCGTGCGTGAATTATTGGTGGTGTCTGAGCATCTGTCGTGAAATCAAGGTGCAAGGTGATTGTGCATTGGTTCGTGCAGGTCGTATATTGGCAAGGAAAGAGTTTTATCATTATCGTTTCCATCACTGCGTGCAATTGCTGCGTTCGGACATAGACAGATAGACAGACAGACATACAGACAAACATTTAGATACACTGACAGACAAACATAGAGGTAGACAGACAGACAGACCACTACACGACATTGGTGAAGGGATATAAAGACCACACACATTAACACTGACAGGCTGAATATTAAAAACAAAGTATAAGAGTATTAAAGCTGAGTAAACAGAGTGAGTGAGTGAGTGAGTGTTACTGGGGTTATGTGTGTGTTGTGTACAGCCGATCGTGGCCCGCATAGGCTGGAGGAAAGAGGAGCCATAGGCCTATATCTCATCAAAGAAAACGAGTGAGAGCACGACCACGTTAAGGGAGGCCTAATGTATTTACTAGTTACCATTGGGATATTCTTTACATATATTTACTCATATCATTATACCACCATGTGTCAAATAACTTCATGGCCTTTAGCGGCAACGTTCCCCAAAGTGTTATACTCAAGGTAAATAAAGAACTTGAAAAACAAAACAAAAACGTGCTGTGTGTTGCCTCTACTGATATGTACTCTAATAATGAGGCTACAAGTTCCTTAGGTAAGAGCATTACGATTTTATGCATGTTATTGTCTGAACCTTCGTAAAGTTCTCCAGAATTGAGTCTTTCAATTAACTTGATATGGTATGAAACAAATCACCTCTTGATCGTTCAGGCTTAGCTTCGTTCGTACGGAAATAACATTTATGACGTCACATCAGATGGATATTCCTAAGTACAGTGTGAAAAAACTATACCTTGTTAATATCTTAATCACCAGCAACATGAACAAAATGACGACAAAATATATAAATTCGTATGTCTGTTCACCATTTTGTATAACTAACTAACAACCATTTTAGTTAGTCCAATACTTGCCTGTGTTAATATTATAACTTTTAATAGGAAGCCTTTCTACATCAACTCACAACATCCATGAGACCAACAGTGAATAACATCATGCATCATCCAACAACACCTATTCTCTCTCTTCCCTTTCATGTGTACTCAATCATTCATTTTTGTCAAGTGAACGGGACAGCCATTAGCTTCTAGGCCTATATGGGTTGACAATGAACCGGGAGGCAGGACGGGAAAAAAATAAAGGTCCATTAGGAAACGTGGGTGGGTGGGTGGGTGTGTGTGTGTTTGTCCTGGCCAATCACAACCCAATACCCTCTCAGTTAATGGACCAATGAACGCTTGGCTCTCTTTGTCTCCAATGTGTCTCCAAATTAAAAGATGTGTGAGACCGATATAAATACATCATACTTTTGTAGTTGCTTAAATAATAATGTTTTCCATATCACATGAACAGAAAGAACATGAAAGAAAAGAAAATGTAATGGACTGACTACAAATATAATTATATAGATTTATACCAACAATAACCAACATATAACCATTAACCACACATGCTAAAATAAAATGCAGATATTTATGGTAAATCTAAGGATCTCTCTCTCTCTCTCTCTCTCTCTCTCTCTCTCTCTCTCTCTCTCTCTCTCTCTCTCTCTCTCTCTCTCTCTCTCTCTCTCTCTCTCTCTCTCTCTCTCTCTCTCTCTCTCTCATGGCTGCTGGAAGGAATAGTAGAAATGTACATCCCCATCTGAACTAAAGGTCTGGCAAACTGAATATACATAATAAATAAAAATGAGAAATTGTCGCTTTACGAATGTGAAAAGTTGCATCTCAAACACGAGTAATTATTAATATATGACTGATTTTTATGTATGTAAAATTTAAATCATGGCCTGTGTAATGGGTTTTTTTTCCATTGATAACTATTGTAACTAAAACAGTCTTGTTTGTCACCGCCTATACATCATCATCATAATAAAATATACATACATACAAACCATACATACACATATACACATACAGATATATACACCCGATCACAATACCCAGCAGAGCCTATAAAAGCCCAATTAGTTTTACACAACATTCAGACCAATTCGAACATCCGGTTGTAAACTTTTTCCCTCCAAACATACCAAGCTCAAATTCCTCTTTAATTAACCACAGAGTTCAGTTTGGGCGAATTTCCTCTCTCTCTCTCTCTCTCTCTCTCTCTCTCTCTCTCTCTCTCTCTCTCTCTCTCTCTCTCTCTCTCTCTCTCTTTCAAATGAAGGCGCTGGTCACAACATAAACAATTAAAATCACGACCTTATACACACACACACACACTTTTTCAGAATTCCCTACACCACACACACACACACACACACACACTTTTTCAGAAATCCCTACAATACACATACACACACACACTTCTTCAAAATTCCCTATACCAGACCTGAGGCACACGCAAACATAGTAAGTATTTATATATATAAAGTACAAACGGTATCATTTTAGCGTGAATTAAAAAAAAAATATAAAGAGAAAAAGAAATATAAAAATAAACTTAAATACTTGTGTAATAATTATGGCAAAACAACCTAACAACGATATTCGAATTGATCAAAGTAAAATATCCTAATTAATTCCCAAGACAACTTTAATAAAATGTAATACACTCGAGTCACACATTTTCACATCAATCGCGAGACTCGAATTAAAATATCGTCTTTCAGGGTCTCAATTACCCAACAAAATGGACTATAAATTATATACATGTTCATCTGACACTGCCTTTTCAATTACTAAACACACACTATACATATATACATCTGATACTGCCCTTTCAATTACTAAACACACTCTATACGTATACATCTGTCATTGCCTTTTCAATTACTAACAACACTATATATACATACATCTGACACAGCCTTCTCAGTTACTAAAGACATCATAATATACATACATCTGACACTGCCTTCTCCATTACTAAACACACATACAGTACATCTGACACCGCCGCTAACCAATGCCAGAAAGAGAAACAAATCATTATAAAATATCGGCGTCCTGAGCATACACACGGTGAGTTCAGTCTACACCTTCAGCTTTGTTATTATGATTGGACTATACCACCTCCTCCTCCTCTTCTTCTTCCTCCTCCTCCACCTCCACCTCCTCCACCTCCACCTCCACCTCCTCCACCTCCACCTCAACCTCCTCCTCCTCCACCACCTCCTCCTCCTCCACCTCCACCTCCTCCTCCTCCTCCGGTATTACGTCATCGATCTACGTTCCTGTCTCCCATCCGCTAATTACTATTTGGGAGAAGGTGAGTGTAATAGTTCCATTAACTTAATTGCACGCCGCCGCTCTGACGAAAACAAGCGGCGACAATTAGGGAACTTGTCACACAAAAACAACAACAGCAACAGCAGCCGTCTAAAACTTTTCCTTGCGAGAGGGAGGGAGGGAGTTGAGGGAAGCATGAGAAGCGAGTTTTTAATACACCCTTCCTTATCCTAGTCTCGGATTGACCTTGGGAAAATATTACCTAGCTATTATAGAGCCAGCGATGAAAAAATATTGACGAAAAAAATATATATACACTGAAGCGAAGAGCACCATAAAGCACTTCCTTACAGCGGTCCCAGACGAAGCTGTTGCCGCGATACTCCAAGGCTGGTAACCATGGCGACGGCGGGGGAGGTATGGAGGGAAGGGGTGGGTAAGGGTAAGGTGTGTGGGGAGGAAGGGAGGCTTTAGGGTGGGGGAGGAAGGGAGGGTGCTGAGCGTCCACCAATCAGCTGTGAGATTTACGACTGCCCGTGGAGATGGATGACCCTCGTGATGCCATACGGGGACCATCTATTTCTATCCATTATTGTGTATAGACTTTTACGGTTGTGTAGCAAGTTATCTCGCCTTACGTGATGTATACCCTTCACTTGGGACGCAATATCCTGAAACATACAAAAAAAGAAAAAAAATGCCTCACCAACCCGCCGAAATAAATTCCGCTTATGTCTGTAATCCGGCGTAGGCTATATGGCAATTCCTGCAAAGGGAAATGAAAACTATTTCTTGTACACAAGATGGAGGCGCTGAGTCCAGGACCACCGCCACTATTTTCCTCTCGATAAATAATTTTGTTTATGTTTTCATATTTTCTCCATTTGAATGTACCAATTTTCGCTGTCTAAAAACCAACAATTTCCACGACATCGCTAGGCTCGTATACTGCCAGACGACTCTGTTAGGCATAGTGTGTGTGTGTGTGTGTGTGTGTGTGTGTGTGTGTGTGTGTGAGGGAGATCGGCTGGGTGGCAGATGCTAGGAATGAACCTCACTCTATCCTCCCTCATCTGCCTGACCGACCAAGCATGGAGGCAATTATAATCATGGACGTTGTGATCAATCGTATCACCGTGTGAGCCTAAATTTATGGACCTCTGCCTGATGCCCCAATATGCATATAAATAGGCCCATGATCAGGTTCAGTAAACGGTAGGCCCTCAACAAGACAGAAAAAGAATACGGTACAAAATACACATCAACGCCTGTGATGATATAGCGGGACAAATAGGAAAAATTACAATAACAACATCAATAATCAGATATACATTACTTAAGGGTATAAAATATTGAGTGTATTATAGTAGTGGCTCTGTGGTATCTTCTATCGCAAAAAGTCCCTCTCATAAACACGTGTCCAAGAAATTAGCAGAAATTCATGCGTTTTTATTACAACTATATATATTTTTTGTGAGCAATTGTACCCTGATAATATATTTTTTTAGGCTATACAGAGACCAGAGAAAGTAAAACACGTCCACATGATTATACTTACGCAACGCACGACCCTTTCTCTTATTTATCACTTTATACCGCCCTCGACCGCTAGCCCCAGTCAGGTCAGGCCGCCAGATATACACAGATAGAAGGACCAGAGGGTTATATCTTGCCTCCTTATCGACGGCTATGAATTTACGGATCGCTAAGTACCAGCCGGGGGGAGGAAGGGGTATAGAGGAGGAGGAAGGGGTATAGAGGGGGAGGAAAGGGTATAGAGGGGGAGGAAGGGGTATAGAGGGGGAGGAAAGGGTATAGAGGGGGAGGAAGGGGTATAGAGTGGGAGGAAGGTGTATAGAGTGGGAGTTGGTACCACGGCGTAAGAATGAGGTACGACACGGCGCTCAGAACAGCCACACGGAACCTTGAACCAGTTAGTTATAAGACTATGGAGTAGGCGAGGGTCAATTACTATGATACCACCACAGTTTAAGATCAAGGGGTAAATTATATCGCTGAGATAATTATGATACAACGGGGATGAATTATACCGAGGATGGCCCCATAATATTACGGCATGGTAAATTTCATACCCGTGATGTCTTAATATAATGATGATAGGCCTAGTATAATTTACAGGAATAATTATAATACTGAAGTGTAGAAGTAAAGGTAAGATTTTCCTCAAGAAATTGGTTCAAGTAGGAATTATGGACATGATAGCTCACAAAAATGTTTATGCTATATTATTTAAGAGGTGTGGAGAATACAGGCAACAAGGATTTAAAGATAATAATTGCTGGAGGGAATCGATTTAATTTTCAGAAGGCATAATCGCTCAGAGAAACCCTTTTGTATAACTTAGTAACCTCAACAAAATTCGAGTACCTGATGTCTTAGGAACAGGTAACTCAAAAAGAGAGGAATGATGGGGTTGGGAAAACTATCTTAGTTTTTTCTCATTATAGTCAACTAATTACAGGATAATCTTTAGTAGTCAGTGCAGCCTTTATATTCTGGTTAATTCAATGAAAGGAAATAACTACAAACACTTACATTTTTAACTGTGTTCGAGCCTCGGTGAAGCACAAGTCTTACCTGTAGGAAAAGAAATACCAATATTAGTCATCATAAAAATTGAAAATCACACGGTTAACTCATAAACAAAAATGCTTAAGTATTCAGAGATATGGAGATGAAGAATGAGTTTAACAGCCTAAGTCGAGGGAAATTCAATAATACATTACTATGCAAAAGACACACAATTATATGTCAGAAAAAATGCAGATGAAAAAGCATTCGTGGCAATATACCAAAATTCTATTGAAAAGAAAAGATAATAATTTTCCGAGAGTTCCACCAAAGATGTTCAACATAATAAAAGGTAATAATACCCAGGTTATAATGCGCTAATATATTTTTGTGATACACGTGAAAAATACATACCGATATTACTTCTAACTTAGCATTATATCATTACACGGAATATAAAAGATATACACGAAAAAAAAAAATCAAGCAAGAATGGAAATATTTCAACTTTAAGTATAAGAAATAAATATGAACCGTGTGTAAGGAAACAAACACCTAAATCAAGTAGAAATCACGTACAGAAACTTACCTAAACAACGAGTGACTCTATTCATCAATCTCTGAAACATGACACTGGAGTTGTGAAGGTTCCACTAAAGTTTAAGTGAACAATACTCGAAGCTCTACTATGGTGGGTGGGGAGGTGAGTGTGGGGTGGAAGTGGGTGTGGGAAGTGAGTGTGGCTGTGGCTGTGGTGGAGATGGAAGAAGAAAGACGGAGGAGGATTGAGAAAAAGGAGGGGAGGATTGAGAAAAGGAGGGGAGGTTATTCGCAAGGAGGAATATGTGGGGCAATGGTGGGTAAGGTTGAGAAGTAATTTTTTTTTTTTTTTTAGTCTGAAGGACGATAAAAAATAAAGTGGGTGGCGGAGGCGGGAAGGAGGGGACCTGATGGAAGGGGAGTGACGTGAAGAAAGAGGGGGCGTAAAAGAAGGGGAGGGGGCTTGAGGGAAAGTAGGAGGTGGTGTGAAGGAAGGGGAATGAGTGTCGTGAAGAAAGAGGAGAAGGGCATGAAGGAAGGTAAGTGTAAAGGTGTCGTGAAGAAAGAGGAGAAGGGCATGAAGGAAGGTATAGGTGGAGAGAAGTCTTTGAGGAAGTGTAGGTGGAGGAAGTAGGGAGGCATGAAGAGAAGTTGGAGGAAGTAGGGAGGCATGAAGAGAAGATGGAATAAGAGGGTGAAGGGACTGGAGTAGGCTATATATTTGATGGAAGAGAAATGGAGAGGAGGAAGGAAAGGGAGCAAGGGTAGAGAAATATAGATGAGGATGAAAGGATGTGGTGGGAGGAAGGAGAGTGAAGGATACGGCAGAGGGAAGTGGATACAAAAAACGGGTTGATGGTAGAGGTATATATTCGTATAGGGGAAGCGGAAGGAAAAGGTGGGGGTGGGGGTGTTGGTGGGTGTTGAAGTGGGGTTGGAGGTGGTGGTGGGTGTTGAAGTGGGGTTGGGGGTGGAAGCCGGGGTAGTTTTGGTGGTGGTGGTGGTGGTGGTGTAGGTGGTGGTGGAGAGTGGAAGTGAGGGTGGGAGTGAAAGTGGTGGTAAGAGGGACCCAATATGAATTTTTTCCCACTCCCATTCCCTTCGATACCAACCAATACATCAGGCCAAATGGAAACCAGAAATTCCCAACATTTTATAACCATTAGCAAGAACTCCTCTAAATCTTCTTAGACACAGCCGGAGATCTATTGCCTTGCATTTGAATCATACATTACCGCTCGCTCCCGCCACATTCGTCTTTATAAATCAATTTAAATTCAAAGTCGACTCTCAAAAAACGGTTTAGAAGGGAGAAGGGAGAAGGGAGAAGCCGCGTGGTGGTGGTGGTGGAGGCGGTGGTGGTGAGATCCTTGGAATTCCTGAAATACTCTTTTCATTTTTTATTCCCCTGAGGCTTGACTGTAAATAATTGTGCGGAAAGGAAGTGATGTATTGCCTCTGGCGGCGAGAGCAATATGTATGTTTGTGATGTCTATGTATGCATGTATATATTTATTTTGCTGTATTCACAACTGAGGAGTGATAACACAAAGAGCAACCCACCAATTTTTAATGCTTTCTGAAACGTGTAACTTTGAAATGAAAACACTGAGGATTTAAAGTAACAAAAAATAGTTTAAATGATACCAAAAAGCAAAATAAGACATAATATTCATCTTCCATTAACTATAGCGAGTACACTATGTTAAGGCAAGTACTGGTTTTCCATACAGATAAAATCATAGCATATACTCCTTTCATTATAAATATATGAAACAGGATGTATAGCAGAATAAATGACATAAAGAACTGGATGATAATATGCCTGGGACTCTTCTTTAATGATCTCACCAATTACTGTATTTAGAGAACAGGTACATACTTAAACACACACACACACACACACACACACACACACACACTCGCACAGACACACACACACACACACACACACACTCGCACAGACACGGAAACTCACTCACTCACTCACTCACACCTGGCCATAAAATTCACCTGAGGCTGCCACGTGTTATATTTGGCCAGAACACACACACACACACAGGGCTAAGATGTACGTAGCCACAAAGGTCGTATGGAGGGCCTTGGATGGACTGAAGGAGGAAGGGAAGTGCACGAGCCAGACAGAAGCAACACACACACACACACACACACACACACACACACACACACACACACACACACACACACACACACACACACACACACACACACACACAATATAAACGAGTAGAACGATGGGACTTATGGGTGAACAGATAGGATGGACAGTCAGGAAAAAAAGTATTGTAACTCCCTATGGATAGGTATTGTTAATTTCAATGTCAGGGTGGTTTCAATACTTTTTTTTGTCGACTGTACATAGTTTACATAATTACTAAACTAGGAACATAATAATAGTGTTCCAAAAATAATTAGTGAACAAACAAAATAAAAATCTATATTTAAATAGTTCATAATTTTTAATAGCTGTAATTAATGATAGTGGCCGAAGTATATAATTAGGCGAATTCTCTATTAATTAAGTATATTAATGACTTGTGTGGGGGGGGTTGGGGGTTGGGGGTTGGGGGGTTGGGGGGTTGTCATGAGGAGTCCATCACTCACTGTGGGTAATCGAACGTCTGCTGTCAATTATAATAAACCATCCATCATGATTTTTCTCCTTGATATAGCAAGTGTTAAGTAATTTATGGACGCGCTTCTCTGCTGGTTTTTTTTTTCTATTTTTATTCTTATACAATATTCCTGTTGTGAAGGAATGAGAGTAATAATTGTATTTTACGCCAATTGCTTTTATTTCACATTTATCATTAATTTTCTCAATTAGATATTTTACGCCCGTTGATTATATTCACTATTTATCATTAATCACCAAAAAATCACAGTTTACAACTCGAGTGATATCAAACAAAACAGAAAAAATAATATTACAATGCTTTTGGAACTCACTAACATAAACTATTACACACACTGCTCCCATTATTTTAGTGTCTTCATTTTTCTACACAAGGAAATAGATAAAAAAAAATATATATGGCAGTATTTTTTTACCCTGTATAAAATTTACAATCCATGATACTTTTATGTAAATATATACTGAAATATCTATGTAGCTATATATAGTATGAAGGAAATGAATCAATGAATTATATTGTTTTCTAAATATATACTTTAATATCTATGTGGTTATATATATAGTAAGAAAGAAATGAATCAATGAACTATACTGTTATTTAAATATATACTGCATGGAATATCGAAGTGGGTATTTATATTAATCAATGAATTATACTGTTAACTAAATATATGCTGCATGGAATATCTATGTGGGTATAGGCAATATAGTATGAAGGAAATGAATCAACACACACACACAGACTCTATCTATCTCTTGTGTATCGAGTTAATCATTGCCTCAGTGTCGATGAAGCCAATAAGGTTCCATCACTCTCAAGCCTGGCGTCTCCTTCATCCACCTGAGCTTAATGGAAAACGGGATGAAAATTTATTCCTCGCCTTTAGACAAGAGGGTTATAAATACATTAAGTGTTTCATATTGACAAGTGGAAAGAGAAACTGCATGAGAGAGAGAGAGAGAGAGAGAGAGAGAGAGAGAGAGAGAGAGAGAGAGAGAGAGAGAGAGAGAGAGAGAGAGAGAGAGAGAGAGAGAGAGAGAGAGAGAGAGAGAGAAAGAAAAAAAGAAAGAAAGAAAGAAAGAAAGAGAGAGAGAGAGAGAGAGAGAGAAAGAGAATCTTCTTTTTTTGATAGTTGGGAAATACATATGGTACCTAAACTTTTCACAACGAAATTTAAAATATTACACTACTTTCTCTTTAAGGATGGAATGTAAGAAGTTTTCGACAAGTCAGAGAGTAAAATAATATACTACTTTCATTTTTGCATTTACTGTACTAATAATGTGTATGTATACTGTATATGCAAGTAATTATAAAATACTCTGATTGATGGAATATACCAAAGTCATTTTCACTAAGGTACACCTCAGTTCCATCCACCACCACCATCACCATTACCACCACTACCACCACCATCACAGGCATCACTCTCCACCACCTCTCACTCCCACCACCACCACCACCACCACAGACATCACTCTCCACCACTTCTCACTCCCACCACCACCACCACAGGCATCACTCTCCACCACCACAATCACCACCATAAGCAGGCATCACTCTCCACCACCACCTCTCCCTCCACCACCACCACCACCACCACCACCACCACACGTAAGCATCACTCTCCATCTCCCTCCTTCCGCAGCCTGGTGGTATATGCAAGTCTTAGCTCATCTGCATATCTGAGATGACATCGGGCTCAGGCACCAGCGACACCATTGTTCTTCGGGAATGGTGCCGGGTGTAGCGGGGGAACTGATGACGGAGAAGGGGGGATAATCAGGTCGACCCCCTAAAACCCATGCACCCCATCTCGCTCCGTTCACACCCCACACCTCTCTCTCATCTCCTTCACACCCCACACCACCTCTCTCTCATCTCCTTCACACCCCACACCTCTTCCATCTTCTTCACACCCCACACCTCTCTCTCATCTCCTTCACACACACCACACCTCTACCATCTTCACTCGTAAAGTTTAAGGAATACACGGCCTGGCAATACTGAAGGAGCAGGTCTATGATAAACAAGTCTATAGTATACATGGTTTATCAGTGTGTTATCATTAAGGGGATAGTACACTGTTGGTACATCTGGAACAATTGACACCATTTAACTATTCCAAGCAACAGTCCACCATTATTATTATTCATATGGTCTTGTTCCCTGGCATACTTTGGAGGAAACCAATTGCTCTAATGTACCAAAAGTGAATTACCCCCCTTTAACGTTACTCAGGTTGTATTATATGGAGGAAAAAATGATGTCAGTAGAATATATAGTGTGTCCTGGGAACCACCGGCTGCATTACCTTAGTTCCTTCACTCGTAAATTTCCCAGTACGGTATTACGCGACCAGAACGTGGGGCGCGATTACCTCCGCATCCGACTGTACTACCTGTAATTAGTCGAACCAGTCCCGCGTCAACCATTACACCGTCACTCTTGCTGAATCCTCCTTCCTAATTCACACAGACAACTTGCTTTTTTTTATCTTTTTATCTTTTTTTTTTTTTTTTTTTTTTTACCTTCAGATCACCATGACATTTAAGGGGATAGTATATATACATTTGAAAGATTGGAGGAGCGACTTGATACCTCCAAACTATATATGCCACGAAACAGATCTCCTATATTAAAGTAACATTGAGGTGTTTAGCTGTTTCCTGCATGACATATAATACTGTGGAGGAATCAGTTGTTCTCAAATTCACCAACATGAGAATCTCCCCTTCGTGCTGTACTCTACATTCCGGTAACAAGGACTCACGTGCGCTATCGTGATGGTATGGAGATATTTTTTTTTTTAGAATAGGTGAACACTCAAAAATCATACACATTTTTAACACCCCTTTCAACTCTAAGGTGATGTGAGGTGAGGTTATCTTTTCTTGAAGGCAAATCAAATCATAAAGTACCAATAGAGATCCTTTGTTTACAGCTGCATAAAAGACCCAGACAGCAATAAAAACCTTAAGAGTAGTAAAGACCCCAACAATAGCAAAGACCAGAACAGTATCAAAGACCCAAAACAGCATGAAAGACCCCCAACATTATCAAAGATCCAAAGCAGTATCAAAGACCCCCAACAGCAGCTGAGACCCCACCACCAACAGCTGAGAGCGTGGCAGCATGAGCAGCAGAGACCCCAGCTCCAACAAGGGCCAAATAACTCACGTTCCTCCAGTCCTGCGCCGGGGACAGCCGGGGTGCAATGAATCAACGATATGAATTTCATACGACGTCAACCCTCCATGTTTTATGTTTTCCATAATATTTCATTTTTTCCTCTGCCGACCTTCGTCTTTCTCCCCCGGACTTGTTAATGGGTCTATCGGGATGCATTTATTTGTAAAGTTAAAAAAAAAATGAGAAAAATGTCTTAAGATTTCAGTTCAACTGGAAGCCAGCCTTGGGGAATTAATTTGTATTTGTTGGCTCCGTGTTGTGAGGGAGAAACAACAGAGTGGAAAGAAGAAAGGAGGAGCTGGAAGGAGTCAGAAGCAAATGGAAAGGAGAATAGACAGTAGTGAGGGAGGGAGAAAGGGAGGAAGTACCGCTGAGGGAGGGAATGAGTAGAGAACACGGCAGAACGATGGAGAAGCAGCGGGGTGGAGACAGATAAGAGGAAGACAGCATGAGGGAGGGAGGAAAAGACACTATAGGAGGTAGCAGGGAGAGAGAGGGAGGGGGGAGGAAGAGAGAAAGAGCAGGAGGGAGGAAGGGGAGTAAAATGAGAGAGAGAGAGAGAGAGAGAGAGAGAGAGAGAGAGAGAGAGAGAGAGAGAGAGAGAGAGAGAGAGAGAGAGAGAGAGAGAGAGAGAGAGAATGGAAGTGAGGGAGGGAGGTAGGGAAAGAAGAATTACCCGTGGAAAATTGTCGGCATCTCCCCCTCGCCTGGCTTGATATTTGCAGTTCCACACAGACGGAAAGGCAGTGAATTTACGGCTGAATATTACCAAAACATTTCCAACTATACATGAAAGAGAAAAAAAGCAATGACGATATATTCCTTACACCGAGGTGGGTGTGATTTGGTTGTTGATAAATTGGAAGTGGCTGACTGGTTGGTTTTTGGTTGGTTAGTTGGTTCCTCCACACAACGTCACAAAACAGTATCCATAGACAGAGAAGGTATTTCCTGATAATGTTTGCAGGAGGAAAAAGGAGCATCCAATTCGTTCACTAGGCACTCAGTGTATATGTCGGTAACCGGATAAGGTGCACTGTGAAAGGTGAGTGAATAGGAGTGAGTTGTGAAAGGATGATTGATGGATGCTTGTCTGAGGAGGTAAAGATGAAGGCATTATAATTATAGGGCAGTAAAGAAACGGGCAGGCAGGCAGGCAGGCAGGCAGGCAGGAAGGATGTTAAAGCAGAAAGATGCATGGGTAGGCAGGATGTGAAGGAAGGAAGGAAGCAAGCAGGCAGGATGCGAACGAAGCCAGCAAGCCAGCAGGATAAGCAGGCAGGCATGCAAGCGGTGCACAGGAGTGAATGAGTAGTGTAAGTCAAACACCTGGACTACGAAGGTGGTCTAACTAATAAGGGTAAACAGAAGGGTGCAAAAAAAAAGAGAGAGGTCTGCTGTGTATGTTAATGGAAGCAGAGAGAGAGAGAGAGAGAGAGAGAGAGAGAGAGAGAGAGAGAGAGAGAGAGAGAGAGAGAGAGAGAGAGAGAGAGAGAGAGAGAGAGAGAGAGAGAGAAATGAAGGTGAGGGAGTGAATGTAAACAGTTTTGAATGCAAGAGGAAGGAAAGGAGGAAGAAAATAGGGAGTAAATGAAGAGATATGGTAAGGGAGGGAAGCAGGAAGGAAGGATGAAAGCAGAAAGGAAAGGATGAAAGCAGAAAGGAAGGATAAAAGCAGAAGGAAAAGAAACAGGAATGAAGGATGAAAGCAGGAGGGATGGAAGGAGGAAGGAAGGATGAAAGCAGGAGGGATGGAAGAATGAAAGAAGGAGGCAGGGAAGGAGGTGTATAAGTCAGACAGTGTGCATGAAGAAGAGAGACCGACGTGAGAGGACTTCTGACGACCATCTTACCCCTCACCCTCCTCTCACCCTTGGCTATATTCATTCAGACCTCTTCCTCCTCCTCCTTCTTCAGCTTCTCTCCTTTTCTTCTCTTTTTTTATATCATGTCTCTTACTACATTCATCCATATTCATCTATACCTCTTCCTCCTTCTTCTCCTTCTTCAGCTTCTCTCCCTATTTCCTCTTTTTCTTTCCTTTCACCCTCGGCTATATTCATCCATACCTCCTCCTCCTTTTCTTCTTATTTTCTTACCATGTCTCTTGTTTACTTTTTTATCTTATTTTCCACTTCTGTCTCCATTTCTAAACTAATTTCTTCTAACCTCATCATTCCTCTTCTTTCCTTTCTTTATTTTCTTTCCCTTACCATATCTGTTACTTTACTCCCTCGTTTTTTTTCTTTTCTTCATCTTAAACACAAAACTTTTTACATACACTTAAATATATATAACTCACAAACCTTTATAGGTCAGGACTGTTCTCAAGCTATCACGTTTTCCTCCCTCTAGTTTTAATGGTCTCAAATGTTCTTACTTATATATACACGCATACACAATACACAGCACACATAGCACAACACCACAAAATTCAACACACACACACACACACACCAAAAAAAAAAAAAAAAAAAAAAAAAAAAAAAAAAAAAAACGCACACACATTCTCTCTTCCCTCGCATTTTCGCTCCCCTTCGTTCCTCTCTCCCTCTCTCTCTCTCTCTCTCTCTCTCACTATCTCTCTCTCCTTCTCTCTCTGTCTACTGGGGTGGAATATGAAAAAAGGCCTCAGCTATAAAAGAGGCTTAGGGAAATAGACCTGTGGATGCAGCCTGTCGGTCCCTTCATCCATTTAATAAGACCACGTAGTTATTGCTGGCTTACAACCTTTATATATATTCAGTAGACAGTAAAAATTTGCTGTTTTCTGATTTATGCATATTTCTCAAATTCACTCGTATTATAGTTAGGTTAGGTTAGGTTAGGTTAGGATAAGTTAGGTTGTATAGGTCAGTTTTATCCTCTAAAGTTGGAGTTGGGATGTATAATATGAGGCAAACTTAAGGGGTTATATATTAAGTAAAGTGTTGGTAAATCTAGAGTAAATGATTTCCCCTAATTATTCCAAGCAACACGACGCCATCATGAATTTAGCTCAACTGGTCCTGTTTCCTTTCATAATCTGGAGGAATCAAGGCGCTCCAATATTCCAAAAGTATACTACCCATTTAATTAATTTCGTAATTCAGGATTTTTTTACATACGCCTTTCTTTATTTACCGAATTATTACATAGAGAGATGAACTTTGATGAATGATAATAATATGTGAGTAAGGATATGTATATTTAAATTACTTGGGAGAATTCACGTTGTATATAATATTATTTTCGTGTCGGAATTTCTGTATCTACTCAAGCTGAATGTAACTCGGGAAGCAGAAAGGGTACACACACACACACACACACACACACACACACGCACACACACACTGCAAATTACACTCACAGAGGAATATATTATAACACATGATGTCTTATAATTTACAGCTGGCACTGATAACAAAACAACGGCAAAACAAAACAGAGAATATGATCCTTAAGGGGGAAGTTTTGTGTTGGTATAATCTGGAGCAACTGAATCCTCCTAACTATTGCAAACAACAGAACACCATAATCATTGCTCTTCTGGTCCTGTTTCCTAGGGTATTTTGGAGGAATCAAGGCACTCCAATGTACCAAAAAAGAATTATATACCACCTTAACGGGGTCATCTATATGTGTTGTGCATGTGAGAATTTGGAGGATTACCGATTCCTCCAAACAATTCTAAGAAACAGAAGCTTATAACATACGAGTAGAGAATCCGTTCTGATGGCTAATTTGGGTGAGTGTGTGGTCTCCAAATTTAATTAAGGACATTTACAAAGATCCCTTAAATGAACACAAGAGGGAACACATAAAATGAGAGGGTAAGTGTTGCCACGTGTAGGAGTAACTTGAGTACACACACACACACACACAGAGGTTTTCTCTTCACGATACCGACTTCTCTGTTTTACTCCTTCCTATCTGCATTTCCTAACTTTATATCTTTATCTTTTTCTACTTTTCTCTCTCCTTCCTCTGCTCTTTCTCTTCTCTTCTCTTTCTCAATTATATTACATTACTCTCTACTTCTTCTCTCTAGTTTCATCCTGTTATTGTCCCCCTCCTCTTGGTTCTATCCCTCTTCCCTCTCTCTATCTTCCTCCAGTCTGCCTGTCTCCCCTACATGGTCATTCTGGTACACTCAATTGCTGCTTCCAATAAGGGATCCATCGGCCAGCCAGCGGGGGCTTTCTCTCCCCTTCTCTCTCATTTCTCTCACTGATTTGTTTCTCTCCCTCTCTCTCTCTCTCTTTCCCTCTCTTTCTCTCTATATATATCTCATTTCTTTTCCTGATTTGTTTCTCTCTCTCTTTCTTTATAGAGGGAGAGAGTCCATAATAAACCTATTAAAATATCAGCTTTCTTTCAAAATCTAACAGCTGCTTTCTTTTTAATTCATATATAATCTTCGTCATTGACTCCTCTTCATCTTTCACTCCACCCATTCCTAGGGCTACACGTCCAGTACTTTCTCACCATAAACACACCGCAATACTTCCTGCCAATAAGAGCCCAAGCGAACCGAAACGGACCGGAACAGACAACACAAGCCAAAATAATAATAGTAGTAGTAGTGGTGGTAGTTGTGCTTCCTCGGGGGATATGGTTGGATGGCTGGCTGGTGGGCAAAAATTATATGGTGTGACTCTGTGGTGACCTTGGCCTTCGACACCTTGGACTACGACCGGTTTCTTACTATACGTACCTTGGGAATCCAGTTAAAGAGCCTCACATTGTTATTATGACTGGGAAAGATCATTCAGGAGGGTTGGTTGTCTTTTAATCTATATAAGGTCGAGGTTGGAACGAGCCAGATCATGCAGGTGATTATTTATGATTCTTTGATTGTCATTCATTTTCTACTGTACACACACACACACACACACACACACACACACATTCTCTCTCTCTCTACATATACGACGAATGAACATTGTAAGAGTACTGACAGGAATACATTACAATAACAAAAGGACAAATAGTACATATATAGACGATGACTTTTTTTTTATACAGGCTGGAGGAAAAATAACTCAGAATATACAGCGACGATACCATAAATAAACACAAGAAAAATGCAATGAAAATACGGCAAGTACAAGCTAATAAATCAATGAAAAAATGAAAATGATTTGTAAAGAGAAGGGTGGTGGCTGTACTATAGTTGTCTGCATGGTATAAAGCTTTCCTCCCCCCCTCCCTCCCTCCTCACTTTTCTTCTCTTCCCTTTCCTCCTCCATTTTTCACTCTTTTTCATCCATGTCGCCCTCCTCCTCCTCCACCCTTTTCTTCTCTATTTGTCACTCTTTTTCATCCATGTCTACCTCCTCCTCCTCCTCCTCCACCTCCTCCCTTTTCTTCTCTTCTCTTCCCTTTCCTCCTACATTTTTCACTATATTTCATCCATGCGTCCCTCCTCCTCCTCCTCCTACCTTTTCTTCTCTTCCTTCTCTTCCCTTTCCTCCTCCATTTTTCACTCTTTTTCATTCATGTCTCCCTCCTCCTCCTCCTCCTCCTCCTCCTCCTCCTCCCCCCTTTTCTTCTCCTTTTCCCTTTCCTCCTCTATTTCTCACTCTTTCATCCATGTAGGTTGATGGCTTGGTTGGGTAGTGGATTGATGAGTTGAAGTAGGTAGGTTTGGTGGGTTAGATGGTTGGGTAGTGGGTTAGTTATTGGGTTGAAGTAGGTAGGTTGGTTGGGTATAGTGGGTTAGTTGGTTAAGTAGAGTAAATATTATAGGTTTGGTGAAATAGATGGTTGGTTAGTTAAGCAGAAAGTAAATAGA